>ML812793.1:55567-98245 GCA_009831015.1 Picea engelmannii
AAAGTGACTTTTAATCCCAAATCATTGCATGGAATACATCGAGGGATAGAACAAATGATAGAGGTAAGCCACCAGTTGAAACTAAGGGACCCTTAGGGTAAGTGTGGGATACAAAAGGGGAAAATGATAAAGAAGCTAATGAAGGTGAGGCATACATAGGGAAATGAGTGTGGGATGCAATAGGAAACAATGTTGAACAAGTCATAGAAGGAAAGAAACCCACATGATGTGTTTGGAATCTATGAGGAATCAAGGAACTTGTGAATGCAAGGAAGCCATTGGATAAGAGTAGGGTGCAATAGGTGGTAATGATGAAAAAGATAGTGAATATGAGATACTAATGGTTGTTGAAGGATTGAGTATTTTTTATCTTGGTGCATTTGTATTGTATCTTTGTTTGAAGATATTGGATGGTTTGGTAATGCACCCTTGAAGATGAGGATTCTTTCTACATTTTCATGTTGTTCATGCTAGTTATTTCTTTGTCATTAATGATTGTGAGTCACAAAATCCTGGTAACACTATTTCTATTTGTTAGTATTTATCATTGGAATGGTTTATGTTGATGTTTCCCTATATGTTTGGTTGTACACACCTATGATATTTTCTTGATAAATCTAGAATTCATAATCTTTGAGGTTTTCAATAGTAGTAAGCTTCTTTAGTATATTTTCATGACATTTAAGACAAGGAGAATATTAACAAGGCTTGCAATTTGCATCCTTATTCATCTTCATTCCTTATTAAAGTATCCTTCCTCTAGCCTTGTGAGACCCCATATGCCCAAGGAATATATAAGGCACTAGTACCACCTTATAGCCAGAGTAAACATTTCTCATAAAACTCATTTTATGTTGGTTCCATTGATATGAAAATTACCGAAGACAACCTTACTCTAGATCTGTCCCTAGAATTCTGGTTGTAGTTTATATTTCATTTCAAGAAAGTCTAGACTTATTTTTGATGTATAAATATTCAAATTAAGCTTCATTACAACATATTTTGGCAACAAAATTATGCACCTTTAGTTCTACATTTCACGTTGGAAATTACCCATGAAGATATTTATTATTCATCCATCTATACTACATATGTAAAATATGGTCAAGTGGGGTTTATTCTAGCTGGAATTTAGGTTTATTCTAGGTACCTTCCATCCATGTGAGTCAGGGAGGTGGAAAACATAGAATTTCCAAATCTGACCTTGGAAATCAGGTTTTCATTAATGGGTTGAGAGGGATATTGCTAGTTTCAAATCCTACATTGATTCTACATTAAAAAGAGTGTTTCAAAACCATATCTTTCCACTTCTTCAAGGGCCATATAATTTGTAAGCTAGCAAAAAAAAAAAAAGAGTTCATGAAAATGATCATTGTTTTCAACACACTAGGGTTTAGAGGAAGCAAGTTCCTAAAAATGAGCATTTTTCAACTCCACCAAGGTTTGAATCCTCTAAAAAGTGAAAAATAGGAATTATTATAACATCACAAGTTATTGCAACTACTTACCATATGTATCTATCTCCAATAGTCGCTCGAGTATGTCTCTATATCCAGACGTAGTTGCTCGCATTGTCTCCTTACTAGTGGGCTCAATCCTCCTTGATAATGGGCTTGGGTTGTCTCCTTTCTAGTGGGCTCGGGTGAATATCTGCAGGGGAAAAGGGAGAGAATGAAAGGAAAAATTCTCATAACAATGGTCTTCTTCCCCTTTACAGATTTGAACCAATGACAAGCAAAAGGAGACAAGGGGACCAGGGAGCTCACCTAAGTTCTACTCAATACCTAGTAGTTATGCAACCAAATGAAGCACTCTCTCTCACACCAACTGAAGCCCTATGAAGGAAATACCAATTCAACCTTCCTTTCGTAATGCAGTACACGTGAATTTCTTGGGTGTGTGTTTTGTTGGTTTGTTTGTTTTTCTTTTGTTTCAGTTATTTTTTTGTTATTTTCTATATTTTATATAAAATATATTATAGAATTAATATATATTATAGAATAATTATATATATATAATATAAGTATAGTATATTATATAATATATAATTAAATATATTATATTATATGATAATGAGGAGGAGGATGAGGAGGAGGAGGATGAAGATGATGATGATGATGATGATGTTTAAGGTGTGCTAGTGGGTTAAGGTGTTATACATCATAGTGCATTCATAATCAAAATGACTAGGGTTTATAGTGCATTAGGGGTGGAAATGGGTTCAAATTCCTTCTAGGTCAATCCTAGATGGAATGAATGCACACTAGTGTCATCATGGAGAAAAATATTGTGAAGGTAAACAAGGTGCTCAAAAGATCAATATTTTCATCAACTACCATAGTCACATGTGTATTGAATCCTAAGTAAATACACACTCCAAGGTTGAAGTTAATCATGTTGGATTCCTAAAACTAAATATTAAAGTTATAGATGACCTAGAATGTGAAGAATAATGCTCATCTATAATTATTTTCCAAAATCCTTTTATTTCCATGTAAAATTGGCAGAAGTCTCTTGAATATATATGTTATTTCTCCATCAAGTACATCACTATTGTACCTCTTTCTCACTTTTTTGGTAGTGAAATACTAGATGCATAAGAAATTAATTAACGAACCCAAAATTATTACAAAATATTCTTAACAATATTGAATCAACCTATGGCCTCTACACATGAAAAAAAAAGTATATTGATGTTGATGCAAAAACCCACCACACCCTCAATATAAACAAGATATATCTTATGATCCATTGATACTCCTATAACACATCTTGCATAATAGTTTTGTGCATTACAATATGCTCATTATAACTAAAGTTTATTCATTGCCTCATCTGATGACACCACACCCCTAATACTTACTATCTCATTCATATCATAGTTTTTAGCATGATACACATGAATTCCATGTAATTTGATCAAATCATCCACCTAAAAAATTGTGTGGTAATTATGACCATATTGGGTAACCATTTCCATGAAAACCACCACATCAACATGACAACTATAGTTTTAGATTATTGGTCCCTCTAACATAGTAACCATGATGCCATAGGATAAAATTAGTAACCAATGGATGGTGTTGGGCCCGCGATATGGTTAATATAATGATGTTGATTGGATCCTTTTTGACCAAATCTGTATATATATTTTCCTGTTTTGAAGAGTTTTGAAGAGTTTTTGTGTTAAATCTCCATGATTCATACCAGGTATGCATGATTCATGTTTTATGATGGTTTTGAGTGTAATTCAACATGTTTTATTGATTTCAGGAAACTAATTCATGTTCTGTGTGTCACAGGGAAAAATCACAGCTCGTTTTTACATTCGACACTCCGTCCGATACTCCATCTGGCACTCAGTCAGATACTCTATCCAACACTCTATCCTGCACTAAAACCATGGGTGATTTGGAAATTATCATATTGAAGACCAACGATGGGTGAATAAGATACATGGGTTTTCTTCGTGCTCGTGGCCTCCAACTACTTAGCTTCTAACACCTCATATTGGGTTGTTATGTTGGGCGTTTATTGGCTTGCCTGGTTTCTAGAACCCACCGACGGTTAAGACACCTTGTTTCCAGTGGTCAACCTCTTAGCTTATAAATCTATAAATACCACCTTAGTGGTCAGACAAATAGTGTTAGAGAGAAAAAGGATAGTCCAACACTGTTTTTCCATTTTCAGACATATTTTGCTAAAATTGTGTAAACCACATTTTTCATTTTAATGTTGAAATTGTCTTCTTGAGCTCGTGATTCATCTTTGAGGAGTAACCATGACCTTCTAGGGGGCCCACAACAGGTCTGGGTGAATATTTAGTTAGTTAGTTTGTGTATTTGATTTATGCAAATTTCATTTCTTCTATTTTGTGTACTTGCATTTTTATCATCTTTTTCTTACTGTGTAATTGTTGTTCATGGCTTAATTATTTTAGTTTTCTTCTTGCATGATGCTTATGAAGAATAGTTAATATTCCATGTATTTCTAACTAAATAGGAAATAAGATTAATATTAAGCTACTAACCCATGTGTTATTAGATAATAGTTAAAATTTATGTATGCTGAAATAGAATAGTTAGAAGTTAAAACATAGTACGAAGATAATGGTTTCTTTCACAAAGTTTCGGTGGATGGATCGTTGTTAGTTTCCTTATCTAATTGTTGTTTAGTTTTTCTCATTTAATTGTTAGTTAGTTTGCTTATTTTCATAAGTTGAAATAGTATTTAATTTATGTTTTATGAATATTTCCTCTTTTGCAATTTGAATTGTTAGAATAGAATTAGTTCAGTTTATTTTCATGCAATTTCCTTTTCTAGATTTAGGTTGTAATTTCAATTCAAAGTTGATTATTGAATTTAGATTTCAGTGATGAATCTTAGTATGAATTTGTCTAATTAGTATAGAATGCAATTGAATTTACTAGAATAGTGTTTTTATACTGTTGATGATTAATGCATAATTGAATAATCACATGGATATGTAGGATAGTTGATGTTGCTTCTATAATGGCTATGTTCTCATTGGATTGCCCAATTCACACTTTTCACTTTGCTATCGAAGTCAATATTGAGTTTATCCCTATTGAGTTACCGTTAATTGTTAAATTCCATCGTGATATCATAAGACACCGGAGACATAACCATCAACACTTTATTTGAGTTTTCTTGCTTTTATAGATTAGATAATAGTTTCCTTGCTTTTGTAGATTAGATAATAGTCCTCTTGCTTTGGTAGATTAAAGAATACCTTTCTTATCATAGGTTAAAGAGTAGTTTTTAATTACTTTTATTATCATAATGCTTTCAATTTAGTAGATTAAAGATTTCCTTTCATAAATTAGAAGTAATTGTGAAGTTTAATTTAAGAATAGAGTTCACTTGCTTATTAGTTTGATTAGTTGTTTATTGAGTAATTTTGATTAGTTTACTTGCTGTAGAAGTTATCATAGGTTAGTTAGTTGTTTTCTTTCTTGTTTACTTGCTTTAATAGGGTAGTTTCTTGCTTGTCTATGTTTCTTTGATAGGGTAGTTGCTTGTATATTTACTTGCTTTCATAGGATAGTTGCTTATTGAATTTGAATAGGTTAATTAAAGTAGTTTGTTGTTGTTATTTCTTATTAGGTAGATAGTTTTCTTTTGCTTATTGTCATGATTAATTTTATTTTATTTAAGTAGGGTTTCCATTTGCTTTCCTAGGACAATCCATCGACCCTTTTTTCAAAAGTTACTTAGCGTAAATAGTTTAAATTTCTTAGTAGGGTTTGATCATTAGTAGTCTTTTCTTGAATATATTATCTTTTAAATAGTCTCTTTCCTTAGTGAGACTAAACTACCTCCAGCCTTTTTTCCTTGGCATATATATATTGCTACAACTCTAAGTTTACTTACCCCAGGTCGACAATTTTATTGAGGGGTTTTAAGTGTTTTTTAGTGCATATAGAACACCCATAATTCTTGGCATCGTTTCAGGGGAGTTGTCTCAAGGTAGGAATTATATCACTTCTAAACCTTAGCATTAGTTTGGTGGTAGGGGGACTTTAAGACGAGAGGTAAGAACCTGTGCATTTGCTATAGAAGGTTCCCCCAAACCCAATGGTAATTTGTCTTTTTCTTTTTCTTTTCTTTCATAAAAAGACCTAGATACCCAAAAGGTAGATACATTAAGTCTAAATCAGACCTTTCAACCAAGGTTCCTTCCAACCTTTTTGGGGGAAGGAACATTCCACTCATAAACTCTGTAGACCGATACCGAACAACAATAGCTAGCTCAACCCAAAGAGCTAAAACAGTCTTTGAAGAGACTAAAATAGGGAGCACTATAGAACAAAAGTTGAAGCATCAATAATAGTGGGACATGAGGCAAGACCACTTGAGCCCTCTGCAGAACTAAACAACACAACCTTTTTTTCCTTACCACCATTAGGAGAATGAATTTGAAGGTGACCATTAGTTTGGAAGAACTCTCTCAAATCCTAGAAATAGCTAGTATCTCTTCTTTTCAGGAAGAGCACATCTTGACAATAGTCAAGAACTTGTCTACCTCTCTGAAAATATTAGAAGAATCAAGGTCCTATGAGATAAAAAATGATTTTCCTTGCCAAAATGTGAAGGAAGCTGAAAAATTATGGACTACATCTAGTGGAGGGCAATCATTAAGACCTGAAATTGAGGAGTTTTCAACATCCATCTCAGTATATCCTTTATGTACTTCAAAAATCAATCATCCAGAAGAAGAGGATTTGCATAACGTGATGAAGGAGAGCATAGAAATTATTATTGATGAACATCAAGATTACATTGAAATTTGGTTTCAAGAGGTCATTAGGCCACACTATTGTTCTCTTCTTCAACACATTATGATGCCAAAAAACGTAGGTTGGTTGGTTCTTCATATCCATGTAATCACTGCGGTAACTTTTTTTTATGTGGATATGAGTATGCTTCTTATCTTGCTTCGCACATGGTTACATTGGAAAAGTTCATACACTCGAATAAATATTTTCCTTTCTTTGTAGGTAGGGTAGGATAATAAATAAAATTTGTGTGCTATTAGTTTAGCTTAAAGTTTAATGCAGCCTCATTTTACATTTTCTTTTAATAAAATAACTATGAGATACATGTTCCAGTGACTTGATCTCATTGATCTCATTAGTTTTTGATATTTTAGAGTGTGGTTTTTTATGAACAATTCTAGATATTTCTGTAGGTATTTATTTCACCAGGAGTAAACAGTTTCAAGGAAATATAAAATAAGGATTTTGCTTCAAAACATTGCTATATTTGAACCTTGTTGTCTACTAAGCATCAAATGAATAATGAATTGATGTAATTAGCCATATTTTTTCAAATACTTTCATCTTCTTTTTCCCAAGGCATCTTAAAAATAAGTTACTCTTGAACCTTCACCTCTATATAAGGAAGTGATATCGTAACCATCACGATTAGAGGTCACTTGTACATTTTTCCCAAGAAACCTGAGTAAGTGAGTAAAGTATATTTATTAAAGAGTAACAAGGAGGTATGATTAGCGGTTAGTCATGGAAACATCACAATAACTTACAAAATACGAAAGTGATTTGAGCCTAGAGATACCTTTTTGTTCTTTCTCAATGGTACCATCCACTACACACTAAATAGCTTGAATATATCATATATTTAGATAGGCCACGTCCTCTTAAGTACCCCTTACATCGGGAAAATCAATAAGGAATATAACGGAAAGTCATCCTTTAACATAAATACCATCCCAAATGAAAAAAAAATAAAGAAAAAGTTGTTTTCAGAGTTGTCCCCCCCATCTTCATGCATAAAACAATATTATACTAAAATCTTAAAAGATGGAGGGTCAGTCTATGAGGGTGTAAGAGGCTAACTTGTCGGGATACTAAACAAGTCTGCTAGAAGCGGGTACCAACCTTTGGTATGACTAGGAAAACTTGCCAGAGTATTAAACATGCTTGCTGGTAGTGGGGCATTATGCCTAGTGAGGATGATAATCTGATAAAAAATAAATTATAAATTTAAACTTTTCCTGATGTACGAAATTACTTGTAGAAAAAGATGACATGAAGTATGTATGGTTAAGCTAAGGTTAATGAACTCCATAAACTTGCCATTGGGAACTAATTTTGAGACTATCTTGAAACTCTCTTGCCTACCTCTTCTTATCTATATATAGGATCTCTTATCCTATAGGTGGGGCCATCTTTTAACCGTCTCGTCAGACCAATCTATGAAATTTATCTCTACACTTAACAAGCTATAAATCTTTGGCTATTGCGAGAACTGACTGGTTTCCTATATTTTTTATTGTGAGGTGTCACAATACTTAGGTGTGGGGGAGGGATTCATGAGTTGACAAATGATAACATTGCTTAGAAGAAGTAAATCTTTGAAAAAATTTATGTTTTTTGTTTTCATAATACAGGCTATTATATTAGCAATTAATTTATTTTTGAAATGCTAATTCCCGGTGTGTTATAAATTGTTGTACATTTCCTTAATAGACCACTTAACTGGTTTATTTTCATTACAAATTGTTCATTACAAAGTTAAGATTACATGCCTTATAGAATGTGAGATAGAGGAATGGATTGTGTGAGAACGATGGAAAAACATATAATAATGAAACACTCTTAGCCTGCCTCTTCTCCTATTCACTGTGTTCATCGTCTCTGAGGAATCAATTGTCTCAGCCACAAAGCTCCCAAGAGTTGGATACCACTGGTTTAAACACCACCAGTTTCCAAGAGAAAGCTATAACAGGGTTTTCAAAACCGAATTTCATAGCATCTCTGGAGCTAAGGGATACTCCAAGGAGTGCATAAAAGAGGAGCTAATCAACACTCTCATAGTCATCACTAGATTGATTACATGTGAAGGTAGATATTTCATCTTTAAAGCATGCCACTTTTGATTATAGCTCACTTTCAATTCAATAAGCCATTGAAGTTTCCCTTTTAATTCTTAAAGAGTCTTGAGAGGATGTATTCCCAGGTGAGGAAGAATGTAACCAATCCCCATAATATCCTATTTCACCATGACCTTATCAAACTACTTGTCTTAGCCGAGTTGGAAAAATAGGAGAAAATGTGGGATGAGTTCATTTACCAATTTACAAACCCTCATCTTACAATCAAGACTAGCAATAAAACTCTTGATCTAGGGATTGTTACTCCACCCAAACCATCATGCTCAAGCTATTCCTTTACCATACCAAAAGTCCAAGAAACTTGTTGATACCCTTGTAGCCTCATTGGGCAAGAAGCACAAGAAGACTATTGCTAACCCCCCTCTAAAATTAGTAAATACCTATTGATAATTCATGGCACAAGGACGTTCCATATATTCGATCTGGGGGAAGTTTCTTGAGATAAAAAAATGCTAAGCACTGCCCATTTGTATAGCAAACCCATGAGAAGAGGAAGTAGGATTTCTGTCAAAATTCAGTCATACTGTCTTTTTACAATGTCATGGGATATTATATCAACAGTTGTTTGTATTGGTATGCTAAATTATATATTGTTGACAACATTGTGTGTGTTATAAGATTACTATGCATTTTTATGTTTATTATATAGAATACTTTGTATACTTAACTACTCTTTGTGACAAATACAGAGCGATAACAACTGCTAAATACTTACTACCATCTGTATTACAAGCTTATGAAAAGAGGAACAGTTGTTTGAATTGTTACAGATCGATGAAAGGAAATAAAAATTCTCCTGTTCACCATGCCTAACAGTACAAACCAATCCTTTTGTTAGTATCTATCAGTTCTCTCTGTCACTAGTGATCAAATTTACTCTTCATGTGATTGATAGGGTTTTTAGGTCAAATTGTTATATTTTCAAAATACAATTATCAAATAAAATTTGACATATCTTGGTTTTAAAATGGTAATTTATGTGTATAGGTGTCATTAATACTCCCTCCACTCATCCAAGGTCATAAAATTTCATCATGGTCATGTCATGATTCCTTGTCATAAATTTTCAAATGATTGTCTTGGTCAAAGTTCTACTTCAAAATTGGTTTATGAATTAAGGAAAATGAATTTGACAAAAGTGAAAGATTTTTTTGTCAATAATAGACCAATAAAAAAAAACCTCCTTCATTTTATGCATAGGTGTTATTATTTTAGAGAAATTCCCCAAATATAGTCGTTATATGAGCGTTCTTGCACATTTGGACAACTTGAATTCAAGTTAGTTTTTCAGAGGTTTGGAGAATGCATTTGAAGTGCTTGATGGTTCCATTGTGTATAATACATCATAAAACTTCCAACCATACCTATTTAATCCAACAAATACTCTGGGACGACCTCCAAAAACCCTCTCAAATATCACACTATGTTTCGGCTAAGAGCACCATACACTTCTGTAATGTTTGAGTAACAAACTTCAATCTTGGATTATGAACAAATGGGAAATTATTTTTGAAACCTGGAGGCGGTTTCTGTTCATAAAATACCCAAAAACAATAACCTATCTCCATTTTTGAATATACGTTATGGTTTGGGATATATTCAACTCTCTTAGAGGCCTAGTTTTTCATAAAATAAAACACTCTGTTTTTCCTGTTTTAATCATGTTTTCTTGTCGTGTTTTCCTAATAAATGGAAGTGAAGTTTTGAAAAACAAGAGAGGTTTTTATCAAGGAAATATTCAAAAACAAAAAACCTCTTTCTTTTTTTACATAGGAGTTATTGCATTGTATTTACAAGTGTCACTTGGATACCTATTTTTCACAAGTTCGCCATGTCAGAATTGTTGCGCTTCTGGGAAGTCACTTTTGGAACTAATTTTGCATAGGTAAAATTGTTGTTTTGCATGGTTTAAAGGATCAAGGGTATAATATACATCTCAAATCTTCTTCACATGTCATCRTAATSCTCCAAAAAATACAACCCTCTAGTTCAAACTTAGCGAGCATGAAACACTAAGTCGTCATTTACGCCACAATAATGTTGTCCTACAAGCCAAGATGAATTCTCTACAACGTTTGGTTGATGATATGACTACCACCAATAATATTMTCTGGATGCAATTGAAACATCATAAAAAGGCCCAATACAAAATCCCTCAGGCAAGAGGGAGAAGCTTCTAAAGCTAGTCCACCCACTCCTTTACAAGTCTAGTCATGTTGGGTGATTCATTTTTGTTTGCAGTGGGACCTGCAAAATCTTAGGTGTGGGGGTATTGTTTGGCCCGCGATATGGTTAATATAATGATTTTGATTGGATCCCTTTTGACCAACTGTGTATATGTATTTTCCTGTTCTGAAGATTTTTGAAGAATTTTTGTGTTAAATCGCCATGATTCATATTAGGTATGCATGATTCATGTTTTATGACAGTTTTGAGTGTAATTCAACATGTTTTAATTATTTCAGGAAACTAATTCATGTTTTGTGTTTCATAGGAAAAAATCGCAGATCATTTTTACATCTGGCACTCTGTCCGGTTCTCCATCCGACACTCAGTCCGATACTCCATCTGACACTCCATCCAGCACTTCGTCCTGCACTAAAACCATGGGCGATTTGGAGGTTATCATATTGACGGCCAGTGATGGGAGAATCAGAGACATGGCTTTTCTTTATGCTTATGGCCTCCAACTACTGAGCTCCTAACAACTCAGATTGGGTTGTTATGTTGGGTGTTTATTGACTCGCCTTGTTTGTAGAACCCACCGACAGTTAAGAGGCATTGAATGCGATTTTTTTATTTTAGAGGAGGTCGACCCTTCTAGTGGTCGACCTCTCATATTGTAAATGTATAAATACCACCTCAGTGGTCAAACAAATAGTGCTAGAGAGCAAAAGGATAATCCAACTCTGTTTTTCCATTTTCAGACATATTTTGCTAAAACTGTGTAAACTGCATTTTTCATTTTAATGTTGAAATTGTGTTGCTTGAGCTCGTGATTCATATTTTAGGAGTAGCCACGACTTGCTGGGGGGGCCACCAGTGGTCTGGGTGAATATTTAGTTATTTAGTTTGTGTATTTGATTTATGCAATTGCCATTTCTTCTATTTTCTGTACATGCATTTTTATCATCTTTTTCTTACTGTGTAATTGTTGTTCATAGCTTAATTGTTTTAGTTTTCTTTTTGCAGGTTGCTTATGAAGAATAATTAATATGCCATGTATTTCTAACTAAATAGAAAATAAGCTTAATCTTAAGATACTAACCCCCGTGTGATTAGATAATAGTTGAAATTTATGTATGCTGAAATAGAATAGTTAGAAGTTAAAACAGAGTTAAAAACATAGTATGAAGATAATGGTTTCTTTGGCAAAGTTTCGGTGCATGGATAGTTGTTAGTTTACTTATCTAATTGTTGTTTAGTTGTTCTCATTTAATTGTTAGTTAGTTTGCTTATTTTCATATGCTGAAATAGTATTTAATTTATGTTTTATGAATATTTCCTCTTTTGCAATTTGAATTGTTAGAATGGAATTAGTTCAGTTTATTTTCTTGCAATTTCATTTTCTAGATTTAGGTTGCAATTTCAATTCAAAGTTGATTATTGAATTTGGATTTCAGTGATGAATCTTGGTATGAATTTTCTTAATTAGTATAGAATGCAATTGAATTTACTAGAATAGTGTTTTTATACTGTTGATGATTAATGCATAATTGAATAATCACATGGATATGCAAGATAGTTGATGTTGCTTCTATAATGGCTAAGTTCTCATTGGATTGCCTAATTCACAATTTTAAATTTTCTATCGAAGTCAATATTGAGTTTATCCGTCTTGAGTTATCGTTAATTATTAAATGCCATCGTGATATCATAAGACATCGGAGACATAACCATCAACACTTTATTTGAGTTTTCTTGCTTTTATAGATTAGAGAATAGTTGCCTTGCTTTTGTAGATTAGAGAATAGTCCTCTTGCTTTGGTAGATTAAAGAATACTTTGGTTATCATATATTAAAGAGTAGTTGTTAATTAATTTTATTATCATAATGCTGTCAATTTAGTAGATTAAGGATTTCCTTTCATAAATTAGAAGTAATTGTGAAGTTTAATTTAAGAATAGAGTTCACTTGCTTATTAGTTTGATTAGTTTCTTATTGAGTACTTTTGATTAGTTTACTTGTTGTAGAAGTTATCATAGGTTAGTTAGTTTTTTGCTTGTTTGTTTACTTGCTTTAATAGGGTAGTTGTTTGCTTGTCTATTTTGCTTTGATAGGGTAGTTGCTTGTCTATTTACTTGCTTTCATAGGATAGTTGTTTATTTAATTTGAATAGGTTAATTAAAGTAGTTTGTTGTTATTGCTTATTAGGTAAATAGTTTGATTTTGCTTATTGTCATGATTAAGTTAATTTTCTTTAAGTAAGTTTTCCATTTTCTTTCATAGGACAATCCATCAATCCTTTGTTCAAAAGTTACTTAGGGTAAATAGTTTACATTTCTTAGTAGGGTTTTATCATTAGTATTGTTTTCTTGAATATATTAGCTTTTAAATAGTCCCTTTCCTTAGTTAGAATATACTACCTCCATCCTTTCCACCTTGGCATATATATTTCTACAACTCTAAGTTTACTTACCCCGAGTTGACAATTTAATTGAGGGGTTTTAAGTGTTTTTTAGTACATATAGAACACCCATCATATGGATACTAGTCATGTGAGTGTTAATGTCTCTAATTGAGTTCATATTTTCATTAAACATATAATTAGGGATAGATAGTGGAACAACCCCATACAAATTCCCTCCCACTATAGCTCTTTATCTCTATGATGTGAAAATTTGATGTACATACAAGTTGATTATTGGGAGCGTGGGGAGCACGTACCAATAACATATGTTATATATATTTTACATAGCCCCATAAAGAAAATTAAATAGAACATAACCCCAATTTATATCAATCATATGATTCCCCAAAATATTTTAACCCTAGCAATGACAATCAAACTTTGGATCAACAATGAAAGGCACAACACATACCCAAGTGGTTGTTCTATAAAACCCATGAAAATTTCCATTGGTTACTCAAGTGAAAACATACCCAAGTGAAATCCTACAGTGAGTTCAACCTTTCTTTTTATTTCTCGTAATCCACTTTGAATTTTGTGAATATGGAATTCTCAATGGTATCCAACTAAGTAACTACAGTAACAACTTAAATATAAGGCTCCAAAACAATGTTGAAAAACACAAAACCTTTGAACATGATTTAATGTCCATGTTATCAATGTCTCATTTTATGGTTGTAATCCTTTGTCGGCACAAAATGTCTCGTATATTTCAAATTTATTAAAGAGATCTTGTATATCATTATCAAAAGAGAACATATCCATCAAAAGTTCAAAACATCTTCAAGTCATCCTAATCCTTTAAGGTTCATAAGTTATTACATAAAATCTATTTTGGATGTTACTCCACAACCCTTTTATGGGGCCCATTAACATCACCATTGGAATTTTGTACACCTCTTCAACATCAATAGAAAAGAAATTGAATATCCATAAATCTTAAACATTCCATGAAAAACAATCTGATAACTTCTACCATCATATTCAATATTATTCATTTTCTTGATAACATTGCCCATTTTACTTGGTGCTTCTTCATTGAGGGGATATTCTATGTGTCCTCTTCTTTGGTAACATTGGAAAAATCCTCCCATGTTTGAATTCAAAGCTTTCTTATTGTTCTATTTCGTTTGATAGACTTTCCTTTTCTCACTTTTACTTCAATTAGGTAGTGATAAGACAAACCTATTACTTGCTCCATGTTCATTGGTTGGCTTTATTAGATAATTTTATGCACTTGTTTGGGGCACTCTCTTACTCTATGGGACTGATTTTCATGTGTGTAGTGATTTTCATGATTTGAGCTAGGCCTACGTGAAATAAAACTGGGTATCCAACCCAGTCCATGCAAACCAAAAACATGGTAGCATTTGTGTGTGCATTGATTTTCATGATTTGAAATAGACATGCCTAAAAGACAACTTCCCTATCCCCTTTATCAACAAAGTCACGATGCATGTGCAAGAGATCAGGCCCTATCCCTAATGTATGGGTTTTTTAGGGTATAATAAAACAATCCACTCATATTTAGATATTAAATGTGGTATTGATTGACAAGAATTCGATTGGTGAACTATTTTACCATGCATCATAGTTGGTCAAACTGAGTATTGGTGGTTGTATGAAGAAGTTGGTTGGTTGTTTCCAAGGACTCTTGAAGTTTATGCCCAAAAAATAAGTTCCATCATATCGAACAATAATACAATTGACTTGGAAAAGATTTCATGGTCAATTAATGATTGTAGAAGTCGAGCAATAATTCCATTACTATAGATCATACTTCTATATATGTTGTTTTTGTGTGTATTTCCTTACTATTGTACAAGAAAATATGAAGGATCTATATCCTTGTAAGATTTATTATTTGTTGATATGGAAGCAAGTTCTCTTGACCCAATCAAATATTGACCAACAAGTAGAATAGTTGATTTATTCATAATCAACTAAAGTTCAAAATTTAAGTACTTTTTACCCTTTGTTGGAAATACTGGGAGCCTTTGATGAATATGAAGAACTAATTTTGTAAAAATTGTAGGAAATTTGCAAGAAGAATATATTTACTTGCAAGAATCTCATGATCGACTTCCTAAACAATCAAATTCCTTACAACTATTGTTTCTCTATTGTGAAAACAAATGGAATATTTAAGGATTAACTAGAGATAGCCAATACCTAGTCGGAGGAAGAAAATTCCCTTTTTTAGACTAATGTCTTGTAGGTATATGATGAACAATATAGAAATATTGATGTCTTGGAAAGAACATCGAAACATGTCTTTAAGAACCTCATGGATTAATTTTGGGATAAAACATATTTAATTGCTGATTTGGAGGATGAAATTAAAAACCACTCTCATACAAATATTATTAGTTTGAAGGAGAACAATAATAGGTTTGATGTAGAAAATACCTAGGTAAAGAATGAGGCTTCATGATTTTAGGCCTTTTTTATGATATTCATGAGGAAGTTTGTCCCCTTGAAGTAGACGATGTTTAATTATTTGATGAATATCATCGTTTGAAGAAAAAATATAAACTCTTGTTTCTATATATGACTAAGAAAGATGAGCCATTAAGGGATTACAAGATTGCAGATAGATTCTTGAACTTACAAACTATTGTGTACTATAATATCTTACAAACTCTTCCATTACCTTTTATACACTTAAATATCTTGATTATATCCCTATTAGTTATAACAAGAATGATATTGATGTTGATGCCTTTTCTCATGCTTTGTTGAGTACCAATTCTATGTTTTCTCCTAATTTTGAGAAACATACTATAGGTATCAGGTCCCAAATATTAAGTTAGATGGGATATACCAGAGGAAAACTTGGGAAGAGTGGACAAGCAATTGTTGTTCCCATTACTCTTGAGCCAATACCACCTAGAGGGTCTTGGATATGATGAGATTTCATCAAAAAACAAGAATGGATTTACAAAGGATAGAAGAGTATTGTTTGTTGAAAATGGAATTATTTCAACTAAGTTGTAGGAAACGAAATTGATTAATGATGATTATGTTCAGTCAAATGAGCATCGGGTTGAACATAATATGGTATAATTTGTAAGCCCTCGGGGTGTAGAACAGTTGGTGATGGATTATGAATGCATTATGTTATGTGAATTCACTCGTTCTAAACCCTCGGCTTACCTTGTGTGTCGTGTGATGGGATGCATTGGCATGCATGGAGGTTATAGTGGTATTTGTTGAATAACATGGCCCCATCTCACGCAACTATGTGCCCAACTAGTTGTTGATTTGTCCAGTCACAAATAGACACACACACATAAACAAAAATAGTCATGTTTGAGTCCGAAAACCCTCCCATATAGTAAATTCATGCGTCTAGTCTAACCATGTCAAATTTCAGTCCATACAAGCACAAATTGAAACAATTTTAAGGTTGGCCCCATTCACATGTCATAATGTATATGCATTGGTTTCAAGTACATGAGTAGGCGATGCCACCCAAAAATTTGGCATTGTTTCCCTTGACATTAATTGTTCTATAGTCTTGTTTTTTTATTGTGAAATTTTTAGTGTGAGTCATGTTTGAGTATGGAAACCCTCCCATACTATCGTTGCATGTATCTATTCTAACCATGTCAAATTTCAGTCCATACAAGTACAAATTGAAAACATTTCAACATTGGCCCCATTCACATGTCATGATTTATATGCGCCAGTTTCAAGTACATGAGCAAGTGATGCCACCCAAATTTTTTTCCTTATCTCCCTTCACATTAATCAACAATGGTTATGTGCCTATATCTAATTGGACTTCTCTGTGGTCACCTTTTCCATTTTAGTTCTCACACGAGCATGTATGTTTTGACCCCTTTTCATGACTTAACATTGATAAATATTTATGGACTATATCACATGTTTTTCAAAACATAATAATACTCGATAGAAAAGTACTYGAAAAATTTCACAAGCTTTGTCARTTATTTGATCTTATCTTTTGTTTTTTCACTCATCTAAKTATTGACCATATTCCACTTATTGGCCACCCAATTACACACCATTATGTTATGTGGGTATAATATGATTAATATTTGAGTCTTGAAACCCTCCCATACCATMAAGGAATGCATCTAGTGAAACCATTTCAAATTTCAATGACTACAGGAAAAGTTTGMGAAAATTTCAATGTTGGTCCCATTAACTGGTCACTTTGYGGGGTCGACGAGACTCAACACTTATTCTAGTAATCAACACTAGTCATGTGCCTATATCTAATTGGTCTTATCTTTGGTCACATTTTCATTTTTAGTTCTCACATGAACATGTCTTCTTTGATCCCTTTTCATGACCTAACCTTSATAAATATTTATGGACTATATCACAAGTTTGTCAAAACACACTAGTACTTGATAGACAAGTACTCGAAAAACTGCACAAGATTCCTCATTTATTTGATCTTATCTTTGATTTTTTCTCTCCTCTAATCTATTGACCATATTTCACTTATTGGCCACCTAGTTATAGACCATTCTCTTATGTGGGTATAACATGGTTAATATTTGAGTCTTGAAACCCTCCCATACTTTCAAGGCATGCATCTAGTGCAACCATGTTAAATTTCAATGACTACATGAAACATTAGAGAAAATTTCAAGGTTGGCCCCATTAACTAGTCAGTCCTCACACAACCATGTATTTTTTGACCCCTTTTCATGACCTAACCTCGATAAATATTTATGGACTATATCACAAGTTTGTAAAAACAAACTAATACTCGATAGAAATGTACTCAGAAATTTGCACAAAATTCATCAATTATTTGATCTTATCTTTGATTTTTGCTCTCATCTAAGATATTGACAATATTCCACTTATTGGCCACCCAGTTATAGAGCATTCACTTATGTGGGTATAAAACCTCCCATACCATCAAGGCATGCATCAAGTGCAACATGTCAAATTTCAATGACTACAGGAAAAGTTTGAGAACATTTCAACGTTGGCCCCATTAACTGGTCACTTTGTGGAGTCGATGAGAATCAATACTTATTCTAGTAATCAACACTAGTCATGTGCCTATATCTAATTGGTATTCTCTTTAGTCACCTTTTCCTTCTCAGTTCTCACATGGCCATGTGTTCTTTGACCCCTTTTCATGGCCTAACCTCAATAAATATTAATGGACTATATCACAAGTTTTTCGAAACACACTTATACTTGATAGACAAGTACTCAAAAAATTGCACAAGATTCCTTAGTTATTTGATCTTATCTTTCATGTTTTCTCTCATCTAAGATATTGAACATATTACACTTTTCATGACCTAATCTCCATTACAAAAATATATTCATTAATGAATTCTGGTGTTTTATAACAATTCATGCATGTGTGCATGAATTCATAATTACCATCTCATTTCGTTTTGAGATTTATCTCTATTCCGTCGTGCCTTTTTTTTTATCAGTGTTCATGTTTGTATCACCAATTTGAGTATTAATGTCATTAATTTAGTTTATTTTATAGGTTAATTTAGTTTAGTTTGGTTTATAGGTTAATTTGGTTTGTAAATATTTGGTGATCAATTGTAAAACAATTGGAACTTTTCTCGACCAACCCTCCCATGAGTATTCAATTCTTAATATTTATTACAAAAAAAATTAACAAAATTTAGCATAGGATATCAAAAAATTAAATAAAACTAAAAAACATGTAATTAAACCACATAAAAAATCATTTAAAGAGAATAATTCATACAAATTAAAATATCTAGATACGTATCTGATCCAATGCAACATTTGTATAATCCTTCTTATATATCTTCTTCTTGATCATCCAACTCGACACATGTATCAACATCTGGTTCATAAACAATGTTTAAAGGATTGATGATATCATCATCATCATCAATTCCATTTTAGACCATATCTTCATCGATATCATCATCAAGAACCGTCGCATTGTCTCCTATGCCTGGTCATCTTCTTTGTCTTCATCATTTTTTGACCCATATTCTTCCTTCTCTAGCTACACATCATCTTATTCTTCAATATAATATTCTTCATATACAATATAATTTATTGGCCTTCCTCTTGGATCATATCTAACAACAAATGACCAATCCCTCTTACCTGGAACCTTTGAGTAAAATACTTGTTCACATTGACTTGGAAAAACATAGCGGCCATTTAATTTTTCAAAACCCATTCTTTTAATCATCATAAATCCATTGGCATGTTGAATAACATTTCTTTCCTCATCATGTTCATGCATTCATAACCGATACCATTTGACATCGAACAAAACTAATTTGAAGGAATTAAAGTCACACTCAATTATATTATTCAAAAATCCATAGTATCTATTTTTAGATTCTCGAGGACATATGTCACTCCTAGAGGAAACATTAGTGACTTGGAATACTGTAGTTATCCCACTATCATAATTTTTCCTGGTTTCATCCAACTATTTGATGCAAAATTTAAATCCATTACACCACATAGCCTTGTGGTCTTTCAACTGCAATATGCCAGACATGTAAAAGATGCATTGTCAATTAATAATAAACAAATTTATATAACTTGTAAAGTATAATATGAAAAAAACACACCTACAGTCACAATAATATAATTTAATGAATAAAATGGGTGAATTTTCTTTCCTTTCCATCTTTTAAACAATATACTAAATATATTTCCCTCCGTGTAACATCATAATCTCCATTATGACGAGCTTCTCTAACCAATTCAGATATTTCTTTCCATAATAACCTACCGTCATGATATTGTTTACATATATCAATCCATACCTTCATCCAGTCAAGATTGTTTTCAATGTAAAAATGTAGTGCATCTCAGTCTTGAGAAACTAACCGATCTAAAAATCACAATTCACCAATATTAAATATTAGTTATAACCATGGTAAATATTAATAAATGATGAAAGAATAAATATTAAATGAGTATGATCATATACACAAAAAACAAAAAATGTATATTTATTACAAATATCCACAAATTAATTACCTCTCACTTTCTTCATTGTACCTTTCCCCAACAGTTTATCCCCTTCAAATTTTTTGATGGAGTTCACATCTGAAATGCAATCAACTACATGCATAGCTTGTGCTGCTAATTTAGGAAGACACTGACTAGTATACATCATGTATTAAAATACCATATATCCCTCCACCATATAACCCTCAAGACGTGTTCCTTGGCTAACCAAATCCTTCAATGATTTCAAGTACCTCTCCACCATCCACATTGGCCTTGTGTGTATAGGTCCACACACTTCAATCTCTTCAACTTGGTGTATGAGGTAGTGTTATTGTGCATTTAAAAATGTTAGAGGTAGATACTTTTTCATTTCACAGATTAGCCGAGGAATTTCTCTCTTCCAATACTTTATATCATCTTCAGGTATTTCTTTCAATGACAACCATATACAAATTATGAAACAAGAAAATAACATGTTTCAAAAAAACATAATACATATTACATTACAAGTAAAACAAATCTCATTAAGTACAACAAAAAATTGAAAAAACTTTTTGCATATATATTGTAGCTACTTACCTCATGTATTTTCCAAGATCATATATAACTTGTTTTATGTTGTTGTCAAAGTCGTTTGGGAGAGATAGAGGTAGAACATATGGTAACAATAGAAACAAACCATTACTTGTTCCAAAACTAGACAAAAAAAATAAAAATCTCAAAAAATCTATACGACCAATATATAAATATGAATACTAAAATTATTAATTACCTTAATGAAGTTATTCTAATCATGTGTTTTTACCCCACCAAATTCACCTTTCTTCGTTAAGATATTCCTTATGTTTGAACAAAAACATGTGGGAAATTTAATTCTTTGAATGGCCTCTTTTATAGAATTTCTTTATTTCTCTATTAATAACCATCGAAGGTTATTTTAGTCTCCATCACTATTTGATCGTATCACACTTTGCATTGCATGATTGACTTCATGAATGTCAATACAAATTTTGACAATTTTTTCTTTATCCCTCTTGTCATCTATGATTTGCCATAATGTTTCTGTCACATTCTTCTTGATATGAATTGTATCAAACAAATGAACTATTTTTATCTCCTCATAGTAAGGTAACCTCATGAATTGAGTGGGATAACATTTCATTCCTCGTGGAAGTCCATTACTAATACCTTCACGACGACGACATTAATGAAGCATAAAAAAAATCAAAACACTATTTATCAAATGCGGTAAAATAAACTGAATACTTAAAATAAAATTTCAAAACATGATTCCATTTACGATACATAAAAAAAATGTGTACCTCTAGGATTAATTCTGTCATATGCCAAATTCCATAGGCGAGATGTCATTCTTTGTGGTTTTAGTCCAGTCTCTTGTTTCCCATTGAAAGGATATTTTTCAGTAGTAGGAAACTTATGGTTCTTAGAGAGGAAGTGTCTATACTCATCAAACACCTCATTTCCTAAAACATTTGACCGACAATATTTCATCTTAGGACAACAAACTGGACATGCAAATTTACCCTTTATTTGAAAACTTGCAACAGATGGATTAATGTGAATTATTAATATAAGAAAGGATTGATTAAACAACATGCATGATATATTCAATTAATTATATACTATTCAAGCTTCGAATATGGAATGTTACATACCACAAAAATGTGTCAGTCCTGGGGAATCATGAATTGTCCATAAAAGTATTCCACGACATTGAAATCTCTTCTTCCCAATTGGTTTACATATGTCATACATAGTGATGCCCTCCCATAACTTTAGTAGCTTGTCAATAAGAGGCTCAATATACACATTCATATATTTAACTTGGTTATTACCTAATTGTTTGAAATTACACGAAATTATTTCCATGGTATGTATATATACGCAAATAAATAAATAAAAGATATTATGAAAAAAAGAGAAAAATGAAAATTTCACATTCGAAAAATTAATGTAAACAAATACCTGGAAAAATTATTGTCAACATCATGTTCTCCCTCTTTATTAACATCCAAGGAGGAATGTTATTGTTGATTAAAAAAATAGGCCACACTGAGTAAATAGATAGAATCTCTCCAAATGGATTAACACAATCAGTTTCCAATCAAAGCCTAACATTACAAGGTTCATCTATAAATTCTGGCCATTTTGCAACAATTTCCTTAAATGCATAACCATCTGCAGACATTCGAAGAACACCATATTCAATTCTCTTTTGTGCATGGTAATCCATAAACTTTTCTATGCTTTGGCACATGAACAGTCACTGCAAACGTGGACTTATGGAAATATGTCGGAGAACCTTTCAAGACACCATTTTTGTTACTTGATCAGTTCGATATCTATTGATACCACATACTGGGCATTTTTTTTTCAATGCATGTCCATAATATATAATATGATCATCAAGGCATGCATATATACTTTGATACTCCATTCCAATGTCTTTCATAATGGCATGTAAATCTCAATATGTGTGAGGTAAAATATTTGACGGGGGTAACAAAAATTTACCTAACAATCTAAAACATAAAAAAAATAACTAGTTAATGTAAAGAATAGTAATTGTAAATATTGCATTTTTATTTTACACATTAATTAACACTTAAAAAATGGGGGGAAAGTCAACCTTTATGTAGATGTGATGAAACATATTACATACCTTAGGATCTGTGTCATATAATTGTTCAACAAATAATTCATAACCTCTAAGTTCACCAACAACAATGTACACCATTATTTGTGCTACTACTTGGTGTTTTCTGCAGAAAGTCAAGGGGAAACTCTAACTTTATAATTACAAACAATCATGAAAAATTAGTGTATGTATAAAACAATATAAAATTTTGAGAATGCAATCAATATTAAAAAATATAATTAATATATATATATATATATATATATATATATATATATATAATTACCATGGAACGATATTCATTTGATCCCCTATCCATGTGCCCATATTTTCTATAATGGTTTTTAGTTGTTGCTATTAAAACTCTTTCGGGACGTCTAGTACAACAATTTTTGCAAGGGAAATAACATTTACCATCACCCTTTTCCCACCTCTAATGTTTTCTGACATTCTTCCCCACAAGAATATATTTATGATTGTCTTATAAAGCTGAGTGGTGTATAATAGAATATCTATTATATTTTTCTATTATAACATATGAAAAAAAAACATGTTTTTTGTTTGCCAAGAAGACCATATACCCTTTTTGAACCGTCGTCGTTATAGAAAACTTGTCGCAACATCCATAAAATGCAACATATTTATAGATTTTATAACATCACAATTTTGATGATAGTTGACCAAGTCAATGTTGACTTTGTCAAATAGTGGGTGATTGTTAGGGGGGGAGGACCTAGTGTCCACACCGTCTCAAGGGCGACACACATTTGATGTCTTTACAATAGATATGAGATTCAAAAGATGTTGCAAGACAGATGAATTAAAAAGTACGTCGCACATGCGACAATATCATGCAGTATGGAGAAAAAAACTTAAAATTTCCTCTATTTTTCGACAGTATCGCCAATTTTGTCCATAACATCGCAAGTAGATCGTCGTAATTTTTCCAATATGTAGTAGTGAATTTTTTAATCCTCCAAACCAATTCTAGATTCATGGGTATCTTCTTATCTTGGGAAGACCTTGGATGGCCAAAACCAATGCATAGATCAGTTGTAGAGAGAGGAACATGACCATTACTAATGGGATATTTCTATGGGGAAAAATCACCCTAATCACGGTCTAGTGACTAGGCAGAGAAAGTGACTCCTTAAAATATAGAATTACTCCTATTTAACCCAAATATAAAAATACCTAATGACAAATAAGGAAAGGAAGGGAAAATAAAGATATATCCAAATGACCCCCCTAGGGCCCTTTTTATATATATAAATGATGGTTATTTAGTTTTTAGAAGGGATACATGAGGTAAAATGGTCGTGCAATCCAAAATATCATGTAAACTCCATTTTAAAGCGTTGAATTTATTATTTTTTGCAATTTTTAAGAGTATACACAGGATTTTAGGCATTCAAGTAACGTATGCACATGTGATGCATGTGTATCATTGTGCATACATCATACAATTTTTTTTTTTTTTAAGAGGGACCTCAGAAAAAGTGGTTGGAAAATGTGTAAATGAATAGGCCAATGCCAAAAATGCATATTGGTGGAATTTTGGGCTATAAAAGATGCCCCCTAATGTGTGAGGTCATAAGAGAAACTGATGGTCAAAATACATTACAACCTTTTTAATAAAGTGGGAAGGCACTAGAGTCGAGTGATCCCAGATGGGTATTCGTGAGTGTGTCATCTACAAAATAACAATAATAATCACTAAGGCATGCATACCCATGCTTGAGACAAACTAAGAATGGATTCCAATCAAGTACATTGAATATCCATGTAATATAGAGTAATCATGGATACATGAATAAGGTGTATTCCAATAAATAATGTAGCCTCAAATAATACACAACAATTCTACATCTAAAAATCATCAGAAGATATACAAATACAATGTCATATGAATTTGCAGGAGGCATCAATTCCTGTAGCTGGAGATGATAGTGTCATGAATCAAGAAATATCTTCAAGTTATTCAAAAATCGGGTAGGAGTATAATAGGAGTTTAAGAATCACTACCCTAAGGTCTTCGATAGGTCGTCACGAAAAGACTGGAGGATCTCAAACATCAGGCACGAAAATTCATTAATTCTAAATGTGAAATTCGCAGGACTCTCGGGATGACCGACTCATAAAGGTCAAGAGACTTATCACAGAATGGATGACTTGGGTTGTAATAATTTTCTTTGGACAAGAGCATGACATATGAAAAGACTCAAGAAACATGTTATTGACATAATTCTATGGCACATGAGGAACCACAAACTCTCCATATGTTTGGAAGAGTAACCAAATAGAGGAGGACACAAATCTATGTAATGAGAAGAAATTCCTCGGGTCATACTAAATCCCAATTCTTGCAGAACAAACTAAAGGATGTTCTTTGTCCAAAGGTGACTAGATTGTTGGTAGTAAAAGAGAATGTTTCTCGTCCCCTACTTTTTGGAATATTTGATTTTTTTATGTTACATAGGAGGAATGAGTGTCCGAGAAATCAAACTAGTTCCAAGGGCTTGGAACATACTGATGCTTAGTGCAAGGAGACATGTGCAGAATAAGGACACTCAGGAAAATTCCTCCATAGGTTAAGGTGTCAGATTGCAAAGGAAAAAATGTTGCAAGGCTTGCATCTAAGGAATGCTCTAAACGTTTAGTCATAGCAGAGTGGAGCCAACATTAGGCCAAATATGCAAGAATGAGACATGCAATGTGATTACGACATCACACAATGAGATTCCTTCAATGTAAAGTTTTACGAGCTCGGAGAAGGTAAGCTCGGTGGTTTCTCACTTTTAGAGAGTTTGAAAACCACTAAAAGAAGACTCCAAAGTGTTATTTTTTGTACATTTGGATCCCCAAACCCAAAAAAGGATAAAATAATACTTTGGAATACTCTCTCAGTGAGACATATCTCTCGAGGTGCACCTTTTTCATAAGTTGAGTCTCTTAGGTCTAAAAAAGGTTTAAAATTATGCCAAGGAGAACTATAGTTCCTTTTTCATAAGTTAGGTTCCCCAGGTCCGAAAATGGGATAAAATAATACCTGAGAAAACTCACCCAACGGTACGTATCCCCCAAGGTATTCCTTTTTCCTAGTTAATCTATTGGTCAGAGAAAGGGGTAAACTTGGACAAAATAGATGTTCTTTATGGACCTATTTTTTAGACAACCGAGAGGGGGGGTGAATCAGTTGTTACTGTGCTTAAACAATTATTCCCATTTTAAACTATTTACAGAACACTCAATGATGATCACAATAATCCAGGGAGAGAAATAATATATTCAACATCAATCACAGACATGAGATATATAGAGACATATATTTCTTAAGGAAACCCATAAAGGGAAAAACCTCTTCTTCTTGATATGATAAGTAATCTTTATTTTTTGTACATTATTATTCTTGGGAGCTCCAACTTCTCTTGAGGCTACAACCTCTGTTTTACAAGATACAACTTGTTGAGAGCACCAACTCTATGGTTTCTCTAGCACCCACTAGAAGGATGCACCAACTCCCTAGTTTCTCTAGAACCCACTAGAAGGAAGCACCAACTCCCCAAGTGTTCCAACACCAACTGGATGGAATCACCAACTTCCAGTTACACAGGCACCAAACTATATAATCAGAGAACAATAGTTCTCCCTTGCACTACCCTAGTTTTTCTGGATGCAACCAGATGGAAGATACAAATCCCCGTGTTCAAGAACCCACATGAAACTCTAAGGAAAAAAATCCTCCCTAGAACCTCCCTACCACCTTGAAATATAAATATTTGCTTATTGAAATTTATTACAGTAAAACAGTGTTCATCAATGGCTTACCGGTCTTCTCATTGTTCTGCTACACTGCTCTACTCTGCCTGCCTCAGTGTCTTCCTTCTCACATATCCTTGAGATTTATGTTCTTATTCTTTGTCTCTGGATGTGCACCTCAACTTTCTCTTCCTCTCTAAGATAATAATTTATGTTCTGTCTCTTTCTTCTACACTTTATGCTCTGTGTATTATTTCCATTCAATGCGTTATGCCTCTTTTGTGTGTTTCATCTCTTGCTCACAACATGCTTCAACCAGCATTAATAACTCTCTATAGAAGCCACCATATCTTCTTTGTTCTACACATATTTATCATGCCAAGTCCTCTACCATGGCATACACTCAACTCTTTATCCTCTTTGGTGATCATCCAGATTTTTTTCTTCATTGGTGGTCGTTATCCTAAGATTCTTCAGCTTCTTTGGCAGTTACAGTCTTATACACATTTCCATTTGTCAATTGTTTAAATGATGAATCTTCACTTCACTGTCCATTACCTCGAGACTCTTCAGCTCCTCTGGCGATCACACTCAATCTCGTCAAATTCTTCGGTAGATACAATCACTCTATTTATAGCAGTTACAATCAGTCATTTCTGGTAGTTACAGAGAGAACTTTTGCACACTCATTCCTTTGGCACCTTTTCCCTTCCTATGAAACACTTCGCAGGGAGTGCTATATTTTCTTGCTAATCCCTTTCCTTTCACGTGACCATTGGCGGTGACCAAACACCTATTCAAAAAGTGCTTCGCTTACTTGGTCAAGCGAGCACTAGATCCCTATTTCACGATATGAACTTAGGATATGAACTTCACGTGACCATGATATTGCGGGCACATCCATAGAAGGTTTGAGGGAAACCCTCTTTTCTCCCCACAATTCACAATGAGCCTCCACATGTCCTTTCTCCAAAACCGTGGTTTTGATCATGGGCCGCCTATGAAAAATTAATACCTGAGCATGTTTTGTCCCCGCAATGTGATGGGACCATCGATCTCATGATCTTGATAGTGCTCCTCGATCAATGGATCTGATCTGTTGACTTATCCTACCTTATTTACTTTTTCCACGCATGATCCTTAGTCTCAACAACTAAGTGACATGTGGCCCTCCAAACCAACGTATGAGATCAATTTCGCCTTTCGGGCTTCGAGAGTCCCGATTCTCAAACTTTGCTTGCTCTCGGAGCATTTAACTCAAAGTCCACAATCTAATGACGTGTGGTCTTCGAATCAATGGTTAAAATCCCTTCGGTTATTCGGGGTTTATAAATATCAACTTTCCAACCTTTCAACCTTCCCTTGATTTTTCCCATAGCTGACAATCCACCGACATGTGTCCCTCTCATATCAATGGTCATGATCCTTTCACATCTCTCGACTTTGGATATTTAAACTTATGTTATCCTTTCGTTGGAGTAGATCGATGGATGAGAATGCTCCTTAAGTGATATTTCATATCGGACGTCTCGTGTCCACTTCGATACTTCGACATTCGGGACTTCAGATCTTTTTTCATTTTCTAGTGGTAAAGTTCCCGAAGTAAAACTCTCGGAGTGACATCACTTACTTATGTCACTTGATGATGTGTCATGAGCCTAGTAGCTTCCACATGTCACTCATATTTGTGATTTGTGCATACCTGAAATTTTGAATCAACTTGACACTTGTCATTGTCTAATTGTGCCACATGTCCTTGCTGACGTAGTCTTATTATCATGGTCTGCCACATGTCCTTGTAGACGTGGTCTGTTGCATGTCCTTGCTGATGTTGTCTTGCTGACATGGTCTTCCACATGTCCTTGTAGATGTGGTCTGTTGTGTTTCCTTGTTGATGTGGTCTACTGACCAACAACACGAATCCAACAGTCATCGTATGTCCTCCAAATCTGATGGTCCCTTTTCATTTCATATTTTTGGGTTTCGGGTATTTCAAATCTCAAACTTTTAGAGCGTAACCTCCTCACATATTTATATCCGAAGTGAATGTCATTCGTTGATCATGTTCCTATATTGATGGCTCGATCTATCTGGGATGAAACTCTTCTAACTTATCATGTCCTTCCACTTAGAATGATCCAACGACTGACAAAAATTTGCATTTCGGGAATTTCAACTCTCAATCTTTCTAGAGTGTAACCTCCTCACATATTTAGATTCAAAGTGTATATTGTTCGTGACCAATATCTTATATTGACGACTCGATATTTCTATGATGCAACTCTTTTAGCTTATATTGTCCTTCCACTTCAAACTGATCTGATGACTGTCATTTACTCCGGCTCTCGAGACTTCGGGGTTTTCAAGTCTCAAACTGAAAAATCATCGAAGTGATTTTGTCCGGAATTGAGGATCGTGTGCCACCTATCAGTATTGATGATGGACTGTCCCTTCTTACTTTGGGACTTTGACAAGTCTGCTCTCCTTGCTCATCAAATGCTTAACCTTCTTGCATTTATTTATGGATCCAACGACTGTTGATCCTTGGCGCTCAGATCCAATGGATCATATATGTACTTCTCCCATGTGCTTCCTCTGGTCACTAGACGCTGATCTAATGGTCATCGGCTATTCGGGATTGGTGATCCAATGACCACTGTCATTCTTCCTCCTACTCTTTCTGATATCTATGAATTATAAAGTTTTCTAAGTATTCAATGGTATCTATCTTTGTTCCTCCTGTGATTCCTTCTCTTGGACCTCGACCCTGATGCACACTTTCTCTCTATGTGAAACTATGTGATATTCCTCCTGAGCTTTATTCCTTCTTCAAAATCACACCATTCCTCCTGAGATTTGACTCCTTTTGAGCTTTGATTCCTTCTGCACCCTTTTCCTGTAATCATTCCATCATCATTGTTGTTCTTTCCATCAATGACAAGAAGACTCTTTCCTGTAAATTATGCCAACAATCTCCCCCTTTGGCATTGATGGCAACCCTAAAAGGCTACGCTATTCTGCTTGGACCTCCAACTATAGTATCTAAACCACTCCTTTTCTCCCCCTTTGAAATCAATGTCAAATAAAAACATGCTCCCCCTGAGCTATTGCAATACTTTGCGGAGGTATCAGATATTCAACCAACACATACTCCCCCTGACAAGATGGACTCTCTTATTTGAATCCTACAAAGTATTTGTATCTAAACCAAAGTCTTATCCTTCTAATTCTTGGACCTGTTCATCTTCAGCTTCAACTGTGTCCTTTGTAGTATACTCAATATTTGTCACCTCTCTTACTGGGACTCCTTCATCAACCTTTTCGTGTCATAACTAAATGACTCCCCCTGTTACACTTCTCTCTTTGCTTCTGACTGCTCTCCCCCTTTGGTAAAATGTCGGCTCTTTCGGACAAGTTTTTTCCTCTTGTTGTCTCTACAGGATGTCATTTATATCATTTTTGTACATCAGAATGTTGTTGATGTGGGTGTCGTTATCATACTGGAACCTTGTGTAATTGTAGCTCATATTTTTCAAAAAACCCTTGGATATGCCCATTGATCTTTAAGGATGATTTTAAGGATGGAAATTTATTTTAAAATGTAGAAACCTTGGCGAATCTTACTAATCCTTCATATGTCAACTATAAATGTTTAGCGATATTTTTGTAAAAATATTCAAATTTCTAAGGATTATATATATATTTTATAAAATTTTGGCGATTTTTAAGGTAAAATAATTTTATCCTATAGAATTTTGGGCGAATCATTTTTAAAATAGCGAATATCGTTTTTGGAAAAAGCATGGAAAATTAGCCCATGAGCGAAATTTAGCCCCTAAAATCATCCATGTTGATCTTCATGTATCTCTAACCAGATGTATCCGTCTTTATCCAAGATGCTTCTTTATTGTACATTGCTCTAAATTCGTTTGAGAAAGTTTATACTATGCTTGTCACATGACTGCAATTCTTTTTGCAACAATTAACTTTACTCATGTTCACTTGTTCAGTCTTTGCTATCCATGTCTGTGAGTGTCCTGGTTTCTTGAAATTTGTTCTCTAATATTTTATTACAACAACTTCATTTTTCTTCTATGATTCCTACAATCCAAGGCTTTTATGACCATATTCATCACACAGAAAAATAATAATCGTTACAAACACTCTCATACCTTTTTTGATTCATCCATGAAGGTGTCTCTCTTTTAAACTTACTTTGAGGTGTATGAGTAGTTGTTACCCATGATGTTGGTCGTCGTGATGATGTATTGATGATGGTGTACTCAGGCTCTTCATAAGAACTTTCTCCTGAGAAAAAGTTACTTTCATCTCTTCTCAGAAAACTCATTTCTGAAGACTGTTCACAGGATGCTAGTATATTTGGCTGCGAGAATGTATGATTCTCGCAGGCTGCCTTAAGCTAGGGTACGAACTTCTCGCACTGTGTTGAACTTCTAGGGTGCGAACTCTTCCTAAAGCATGGAAAAAGATGAATACTCGATGTTTCTAGAAGGGAATCTTCTAGAAGGATGGGTTGGCATTCAAATGGTTATCCTTGTACTGGATTCCCAGATCTTGTGGGATCATTCTTATCTAAGTAACTAATTCATTCTCTTCTATATATTGAGGGAATTCTCATGGAAAAGGTTAAGCAAGATTCATTGGAGAATTGGTGAAATAATTGTGTGAAGGAATCAACATTGAACAACAGCTTGGAGACTCCAGCAAGTCTATCAAGAGGATTTGATCTTCTTCATGCAAGGATTGAGAAAGTGTGTGTGTCAGAGCCAAGAGCCATTGAAAGGAAGTTTGTGACATCAAGGCTTAGGTTGTAAGCTTTACTTTCCATTAATATGATACAGTGGCATGTCCCTTTCCCATAAACTAATTTCACTTTATTGTGTAATTCCTTGATCATACACATAGGTTAACTATTGAATATATTGTGTTATCTTCACTTTGGTTGGTTTGTGTTGTCTTGGTCTGGAATTCACAAGAGCACTGGAGTGAAGCAGGAGCAAAAAAGACCCTAGGAAGCGATAATAAGGTATGCTACTTGTTCCTTCCTCCTAGTTAATTCAATGGTCAAAACCTAGGGAAAGAGTCATGTCCTGTCTTGCTTTGTTCTAGATCCAGGTGGATCTAGGGAGATCAGTCTGTGTCCACACCTACAGATTAGTCCAATAACAGTAGATTTTGGGTGTATTTCTTGGTCTAGTCTTCTAAATATTGTAGTATTTCTTTCATTCTTTGAACATGAAGAGCCTGAGTCATACCTTCTTTCCCCTTTTACAAATGAAGGATTTGCATCAGGTTTCTTAGGAGTATTGTTTTCTTCCTTGTTGTATCCAAGACCGGATTTGTCATTTGGTGATCTATGACTATCCAAGATCTCATCCAAGATCATGAAACTATTCAAGAACTTGATTTGGGTGTTTGAATTATCAACCTTCTTTCTAAGATTCACAACTTCTACTTCCATCTTATGACATGATTCTTCTTCTACTTCTTCCATGGGATAAATGCTAACAAAACATTATTTTATTGTGTCTGAGTCTTGTTCTTTTCTTGCAGGGGAGGATTCAATATCAACATCATTATATGTCCTTATTCCTTTACCCACCAGTTGTCCTAAGTTTGTAGACATGTGCTTGGAACATCCATTCTCTATATACCAGGGGTCCTTTTGTTTTTGAGCTGAAAGTACTAGACCACATTTTTCACTATAATTTTTTTTCCAAGTGTTGGTATTTTTAGCTAAGGGTTTTATCCTTGGATCTGGTTTGTAATTCTTCAAATGGAAGTTTGCAGCTTTTTGGATGAAGTTATGATAGTTATAGAATTCGAGATCATTGTTCAATAGGTAAAAGTGATTGGAGCAACGTTGTCTACTCATTGTCTGTTCATTATTTCTTGACCTTCTCAGTTGCATATCTCTAAACTTAATTTGACAATTTGTAATCTGTGGTTGTTTGTTACTTGGTTGTATCATTCTTTTTTGTGGAAGATAATTATTCCTTGGGTGTCTTGATTGCTTATGTATAAATATTAAGGAACAATTTACATCTTTGTGGCCAAAGTTAGAACAATACAAACAATATTCATAGAAAAAATCTTTGTACCTAGAAAATGGTTGTCTTCTTTGAGCAGGTCGATTTCTTCCATGTTGATGATTTCCTTGGGAAGAGGGTGTATTATTTCTTTGTTCTACAAATTCAGTTCTAGAACCTTTTTATTTACTCCTTATCTTCAAAGGAAGAGTCACTATCTGTGTCTTCTGAAGATTCATCATTGTTTACACATAAACTTTTATTTTTATCAAATCTTTTGGATTTGTACTTCTCTTCACATTCATAATTATGGTCATTCTTTTTGTGTGGACACTTATATGAAAAGTGGCCTATCTTTCCACAGTTAAAACATTTGAAGGGAAAGTTGCAACTTGCCTTGATACTTTCTTGATCCTTTCTTTAGTCTTCTCACAAATGTTTCTCAAATTTCATTAGGCTCAGATTCCTCATTCTTATCTTCTTTAAAAGAAGATTCTCTAGTGGTGGATTTATCTTTAACTATCCTCATTTCATATGTATTCAACGTTCCTAGAAGTTGAACAAAACCCAAAGATTTTAGATCATTAGGTTCTTCTATAGCAGAGACCTTTGGGTTGAACCTATCTGGCAAAGATCTCAAAAAAAAATTGAACTAAAGAGGCTTCCTCAATTTTTTCACCCAGAGATTTCATTGCATTTACTAGTTGTTTAAATCTCAGAAAGTACTTCCCAATAGTTTCATCTTATTTCATCTGTAGTTGTTCAAAATTTACTCTATGGTTTTGAAGCTTAGCATCCTTTACCTTCTCATTACCTTCATAACTGCTAATGTGTTTGTCCCACATGTCTTTGCCAGTTTCTAAGTGCATAAATTTTACAAATTTTGATTTTGAAAGCCCACTTAGAATAGCATTCATAGCCTTAGCGTTGAAGCTAAATTCTATCTTGTCATCCTTATTAGCTAGTACAAATGGCTTTACATAACTAGTCTCTACCACATCCCAGACATTTTCACCTAAAGCCATTATGTAAGTTCACATCCTAACTTTCCAGAATCCAAAGTTTGTTCCATTAAATAGGGGGGACTTATTGGTTGAAGTTCCTTCATGAATTTTCATGTTTAAGCTTACTGATATACCCTTAAATAAAAGGAACCAGCTTTGATACCAATTGTTGGAAAACTGCGGTGGGGGTGAATCAGTTCTTACTATGATTAAACAATTATGCCCATTTTAAACTCTTTACAGAACACTCAATGACGATCACAATAATGCAAGGAGATAAGCAATATAATATTCAACATCAATCACACACATGAAATATAAAAATATAGCTTTTTCCTGAGGAAACCCATAAAGTTTAAACCCTCTTCTTCTTTATATGATAAGTAATATTTATTTTATTTACATTATCATTCTTGGGAGCTACAACTCCTCTTGAGGCTACAACCTTTTTTTTACAAGTTGCAACTTGTTGAGAGCACCAAATCTCTGGTTTCTCTAGCACTCACTAGAAGGAAGCACCAACTCCTTAGTTTCTCTAGCACCCACTAGAAGGAAGCACCAAATCCATGAGTGTTCCAGCACCAACTAGATGGAAGCACCAACTTTCAGTTAGACAAGAACCAACCTGTATAATCAAATAACAATAGTTATCCCTTGCACCACCCTTCCACCCTGGTTTTTCTGACTGCAACTAGATGGAAGCTACAACTCCCTGTGTTAAGGAACCCACTTGAAACTCTGAGGAAAACAATCCTCCCTAGCACCTCCATACCATCCTGAAATATAAATCTTTGCTTACTACAATTTATTACAGTGATATAGTGTTCTTCAATGGCTTACCAGTCTCCTCACTGTTCTGCTAAATTGCTCTTCTCTGCTTGCCTCAGTGTCTTCTTGATCACATCTCCTTGAGATTTATATTCTTCTGCTCTGTCTCTGCATGCGCACCTCGGATTTCTCTTCCTCTCTCAGATAAGAATTTAGGTTGTGTCTCTTTCTTTTTCACTTTATGTTTTGTTTATTATTTCCATTCAATGTGCTACACCTCTTTTGTGTGTTTCATCTCTTTCTCACAACATGTTTCAATCCCCTTGAATAACTCTCTATAGAAGAAACCATCTCTTCTTTGGTATGCACATATTTATCATGCCAAGTCCTTTACCAAGGAATACACTCAACTCTTCGTCCTCTCTGGCGATCATTCTGAGTTTTTTCTTCATCAGTGGACATTATCCTAAGATTCTTCGGCTTCTTTGGAAATTCTAATCTTTGATGCATTTCCATCCGTAAATTGTCTAAATGATGAATCTTCACTTCACTGGCAGTTACCTTGAGACTCTTCAGCTCCTCTGGTGATCACACTCAAGATCGTCGAATTCCCTGGCAGATACAATCACTTTGTTTCTGGCAGTTACAATTTGTCCTTTTTGGAAATTACAGAGAAAAATTTGATAAGCTCGTTCCTTTGGCGAATTTTCCCTTCCTGAGAAAAACTTCGCAATAGGTGCTAGATTTTCTTGTTAAGCACATTCCTTTCACATGACCATCAGCAGTGACCAAACACCTATACAAAAGGCACTTCACATACTTGGTCTAGCAATCACTAGCTCCCTATTTCACAATATGACCTCGGGCTATGAACTTCACATGACCATGTGATTGTGAGTGCATCCATAAGAAGTTTGAGGGAAACCCACTTTTTGCCCCATAATTCACTACGAGCCTCCATGGGTCCTTTATCCAAAACCGTGGTTTCGATTGTAGCCCACCTACGAAACATTAATACCTGAGCATGTTATGGCCCCACAATGCGATGGTACTGTCAATCTCACAATCTCGATGGTGCTCCTTGATCAATGGCTCTGATATGTTGACTTATCCTAGCTTCTTTCCTCCGTCGACATATGATCCTTAGTCTCAACATCCAAGTGACATGTGGCCCTCCAAACCAACGTACGAGATCAATTTCACCTTTCGGGCTTCGGGAGTCTCGATTCTCAAACTCTTCTTTCTCCTGGAGCATTTCACCTAGAGTCCATGATCTAACAATGCATGGTATTCAAATAAACGGTCACAATCCCTTCGGGTTTTATCAACGGAATTTCATCTGCAAATGGTTACTGGAATATAGCATCCTCAAAACCCCCCTTAGTTCACTCATGGACCAAAAATGCATTTCCAAAAGCTCCAAAACTATACAACCAGTTATAAAATCAGCATGTGCTAAGACTACACAGGAAGCATGCACACATGCACCATCCAGAAATGCAATAAAAGTGCACATGTGCACGATGCATGATTATGGACGCAAAAAACCATGCACCCCTCAAAATGATGCATTTATGATATAGTTCAGCCTTCCACCCACTTCTGGTTCAACTTCCAAGTCGATTTGACACCCAAATATCGGTTGAATCCAACTGGGGGGTTGGTCAAAGACCTAAGGGTGCCCTAAAGGGCCCCTTGTTCACACTAAATATTGGTTAAATAATGCCTCAAATCTATGCTATAAAAGGAGGCCATGGGTGCACTATATTTCCAAGGAATTCATTTGTATTGTTATGCTACCTATATTCTCTTGGATGATCCTCTTTCCTCATCAAGAGCATACAAGCACCATTTCATTCAGCCATTCATATTACCTCTTGAGTGAATGTGCTTTGGATTCTCTTCACCATTTCCTTCTAGTTTGTTACTTGTAAGAAGATCTCAATATTTGGGGGTCCAAGAGCCCTCCCTTGGAGGAAGAAGGGACCCATAAGTCTCCCTTTCTCTTTGGTGTTTTCCCACTAATACAATCCTATCCATTGGTGGCATGAGTGTTGTTTATTTTTGGTTTTAATCTTCTTATGCACTCTAGCTTAGTTTCTTTTATTGTTCTTAGCTTAGTTCTATGTGTATTCCTTATGCTTGATGTTTATAACTCTTTCATTCACTGTTGTCTTGCCTAGCTAACCCATCTGGGCTTGTAAGCATCCATATTTTTCTCATTCAGGTGATGAAAGGGGTGCAACATCAGGTATTTAGGGTTCAGAAATATCAACTTTCCAACCGTTCAACCTTCCTTTGCTTTTTCCCGGATCTAACAATCCACTGACGTGTGTCCCTTTTGGATCAACAGTCATGATCCTTTTGCGTCTCCATACTTCGGAGATTTCAACTTATGCTATCCTTCCACTGGAGTAGATCGATGAATGAGAATGCTCCCAAAGTGATCTTTCAGATCGAACGTCTCATGTCCACTTTGGGACTTCGGAGATTTTGTCATTTGCTAGTGGTAAAGCTCCTGAAGTAAAACTCCCAGAGTGACGTCACTTACTTACGTCACTTGATGATGTGTCATGAGCCTAGTAGCTACCACGTGTCACTCAGAGTTTTGATTTTCACATACCTAAAATGTTGAATCAACTTGACACTTTCCATTGTCTGATTTCACCATGTGTCCTTGTTGACGTAGTCTTGTTGACATGGTCTGCCACATGTCCTTGTAGACGTGGTCTATTGTGTATCCTTGATGACGTATTCTTGATGACATGGTCTACCACGTGTCCTTGTAGATGTGGTCTGGTGCGTGTCCTTGCTGACATGGTCTGCTGACCAACAACCTTGATCCAATAGTCATCGTATGCCCTCCAAATATGATGGTCCTTATTCATTTCGGATTTCCAGGTTTCAGGTATTTCAAATCTTAAAATTTCTGGAGCGTAACCTCCTCGCATATTTATATTCGAAGTGAATGTCATTCGTTGATCATGATCCTAGATTGATGGCTTGATCTGTCTGTGATGCAACTCTTCTATCTTATCTTGTCCTTCCACTTAGAATGATCCAACAGTTGAAGGAAATTCGCATTTCGGGAATTTCAACTCTCAAGCTTTCCATAGTGTAACCTCCTCACATCTTTAGATCTAAAGTGAATCATGTTCATTGAACAGGATCTTAGATTGATGTCTCGATATTTTTGCGATGAATCTCTTCTAGATTATCCTATCCTTCCGCTTCAAACTGATCTAACGACTGTCTTTTACTCCGACTCTCCGACTCTCAGGACTTCGAGTTTTTCAAGTCTCAAACTAAAAAATCCTCGAAGTGATCTCCTCCAGAATTGAGGATTTTGTGCCACCTGTTAGTCTTGATGATGGACAGTCCCTACTTAATTTGGGACTTTGGGAATTTGACAAGTCTTCTCTCCTACACTCATCAAAGGATTAACCTTCTTGCATTTATTTTTGGATCCAACGATTGTTGATCCTCGACACTCAAATCCAATCGATCAGATTTGTACTTCTGCTATGTGCTTCCTCTGGTCACTGGATGCTGATCAAACAGTCATCGTCTATTTGAGATTGGTGATCCAACGTCCATTGTTGTTCTTCCTCCTGATCTTTCTGATCTATCTGACTTAGAAATTTTTCTAAGTTTTCAAAGGTCTCGATCTTTGCTCCTCATGTGAGTCCTTCTCTTGGACCTCAGCCCTGGCACACACTTGCGCTCTACATGCAACTCTACATTATTCCTCCTCAGCTTGATTCCTTCTGCAAACTCATGCTATTTCTCTTGATATTTGAATCCTTCTGAGCTTTGATTCCTTCTACACCCTCTACCTGTAATCATGCCACCATCGTTTTTGTTCTTTCCATCAATGACAAGCACACACTTTCCTGTAATTTATGCCAACACTATTAATGAGTGTGAAAGAAGAAATGTCACTCGAGGATATTTTCCTATTTAGGGAGTCTGAAAAGGGATGAAATAAGACTCCAGGGGTTTCCTTTTTTGTAAATAATCTGCAAGGACCAAAAATGAGATAAACCAAAACCAAGGAAAATGGCCCTTTTTTGTAAATTTAGTCCCGTAGTCCCAAAAAAGGGGTAAACTTATACCTAATAATACTCTCCTAGTGAACCATAGCTCCCGGGGTGTATCTTTTTCATAAATTAACCATTTAGACCGAAAAAGAGGTAAACTATCACCGGATAGATGTGCCTTCAAATTTGACATTAACGAGTGTGAAGGGAAACAATATCTCTCGACAATATTTTCAATTTTAGGGAGTCTGAAAATACCTCAAAGGAGACTCCAAAGGGGCTCCTTTCCATATGTAGTCTAAGTGAGGCTGAATAGGATAAATAATCTCTCGTCAGATGTCACTTTCATGGTTTAAGTGATCTTGAAAGAAGACAAACCATGCTCTATGGGAGTCCCACAAGTATAGGCCAAAAACAATGATGATGAATAAGGATGAGGCTTTAACAAAAAGTCATCGAGGGACTAAAATGACTCACATTCCAATGAAGTACTTTGGCATGGGTACCAAATTGAAAATAAGGCTCTAACTAGGATTCCCATGGAAGTAAGGCTCTACCACATAAAGTACTTCACACTTATTAGCAGGAAAGGTTAGTGTCACAATTTAGTGGGGTCAATCCTAAGACCAAATGAACCAAGAAACAGATAATGGAAAAATGCAAGTAGGGAAAAAATCTAACCTATATGAAAGTTTCGAGATCAATACATGTCAGAACAGATTGATATGATGAACAAATGTCAAATAAAAATGTCTCCAAGATCCTGTATATAAGGCCAATAACACACATCCAGAAGTCAATAAATCCAATATAAATAGAAACTTCATAAAATAAGAGGTGCTACTGAATACAAAACTTGAAAAAAAAACCATGAATTGTACAATATGGTACAAGGCACTGCACAAACTTACAAATCATGCATGGTACTAGTTCAGGTAGAGCCCACTGCTAGGTTCTTACCAAGAGTCTCTTTGATATTCTACCTGGAAAGTCTCTCAAAGGGGAAGAAAATGCAAACCATGGTGTAAGTATTCCCACAATATAAAATACTTAGTATTGGCTTCAAGGATAGCCTCATTCAAAGGCAATTCAATATCCGAGAAATCGTGTGAATGAGGAGGGTTGACAGTCCCAAAGGGTGAAGCAAACTAACCATATTCCATATGAGGATGGAGGTCAGGTATGACAGAGTCTATCGCTGAAGAATCACAAGAACGAGGGATTGAGGATATACAAACAATGAGATTAGACTCAAAAGGAGACTCAATATCACTCAAAGCAAGAGGAGGAAGAAAGGAATCCCATGCCCCCATTGGATAAAAAAATTGACCAATCGTTGAGACCATGTCTAAATAAGGAAAATCTTATTGCACAGGTTCCTACTCAGAAGCAATTGAACATTGAGGATAATATGCCACATAATTTACCCGTGGCAAGGAAGAGTCTACATGAACACTAGGAACACATAAAGGGGCAACATAAACTAACATTCAATTAGGATGGTGATGATCAAAGGATAACTAGTCGATAGTAACAATGCTTCCATCGGGATGGAAATGAATCATCCAGAAGATCGTAGATGCCACAGTGTTCATAGTATATACATAATCATGCCCAAGAATCATATTGAAATCTAACGAGCCTTGCACCACTATAACATTGACAAGGATAGTCTTCCCACCTAACGAGATAGGAAGTTGAGGAAGAATAACCAAATATTTTCTAGGACATTTTTCAAAATCCAACAGCTCATGCGAAGCAGACACAAGCTCGGGAGAAACCAAATCTTTCCAAGCTGAGGAGGATAAAATAATTGCGGAGCCTCCTTCATCCACAATGTATATGTAAATGTTTTTTGAGTTAACTTCAACCCTTATTTGAAAAGGTACAGAATAAGGAAGGCAAGGCTCAACAAGGTCATTCCAATCAAAGGAAGCCATCCTAGGACTTGTAGGGGGTGTGCTTAAAGTGAGAAGAATGCCCCTTTATTTTGAAGGTACTAAGTTGGAAATGCTAAAAACATAATCAATAGACACATCAGTTCCCATCAAAAGAGTGGTATCGGAAAAATATTGCATTGCCGTGACCAATTTGGTAGACTCAAAAATACCCAAGAGAAGAGTGGGATCAACCGAATATTTTATCGATGCGACCACTTCCTCAACCACCAGCTGAATAGACTGTGAGACAACATGATCTGAAGGAACATAGCACCCCAAAAGAGGAGTGGGATCAGTTCAATAATACATTAGCACGACCACTTCATCAACCAAAGGATGAATAGATTGTTGGGAAACCAAAGAAGACTCTGAATTAGAAGAGCTTGTAGACAGGGACCACAATATTCATACTTCTATAATTCCATGTCATAGATGAGTAGGTTGATATCCCTTGCAAATATTACAATGCAAATTATGCTTATGTCCTATCTGTATAGGTTTCTCAACATAATCAATGCCCCCAACATGACTAGCAGTGGCTAATTTCTTGCCCCCAACATGACTAGCAAAGGTTGTTGACATATCATTCGTATGAATTTCATTGACGAGACTCGTGACCATAGAATGACTTGTAGTGGTTGGTTTCACATCTCCAACATGACTTTGATAGGTTGGTGATTGATCGATAACATGACTTGTAGAGGCTACAAACCTATTTCCAGTATGACTAGTAGTGATTGGAATTCCCCCCCCCATCATGAATAATAGTGGTTGGGTACTGGTATTCAACATGATTGCCATAGGTTGATGATCTATCTCCAACATGACTCATAGAGGTTGGTGATTCCATCTTCTTATTCCTCATATTTCTATTTCATTTAGAATTTTGGTTACTAGTAGTTAGACTTTCACCAAAGAAGGCAGAAGGAGGAGGAGAATATTTAGTTGACGAAGGAACATCAACATGATTCCCATGACATAAGGTTCTTAAATGAGAAGTTTCAAGAGAATTCGAGACATCTGGAATGGTACCCAACCAAATCGATAGTCCCACATTCAACCTGGGAATGTACAAGGTGGCCATTAAAGGGACACCAACATTTCCAAAGAAAGGAAAAACAAAAGAATCCCCTTGAGAAGGGGTTCATTGGTTGGTATCATCGGGACCATTGGCCATGAATATCCTAAGAATAGGTACCTCCCTTGTGGGATCTCTCAATCCCATAAGTCTCACACACTGACTCTGGTAAATCATAGGTATAAAAATATACACCTATAAGGAGACGGTTCCATGTTTATAAGTGAAAGACCAAATATTCCTCCCGACTGGCAGAGTGGGCGGTCAACCACTTTGGGTAAGAGACCCAAATAAATGACTGACTAACTCTCTATGATAAAATAGAGAGCACAAATCACACCATTAAAATTTCCATAAAGATAAATCAAGCAAATAATAAAAGGGTAGGAAGAATAGTTATGCCAACCAACACTAGAGAAAATTACTGATGCAAGTGTAAGTTGAACATAGAAAAACCCTCTGGGTATACTCTGTAAAGCATGGTCCAAAATATGTCCTAGGTATCGAGGTATACCCCCGTAGTCACCTGTTTGATTCCCTATAAAAAGGAAACTAGGTTTCCATCTCATAGTTAGTCACCAAGCAGGTACAGTCGACAGTCGAGAAGATCATATGAGAAGGATAAATATGTTTGAAGCCTTTCAAGGGTACCAAAAGAAAATGGTCTAGAAGACAATTTATGATCCTGAATGGATTTGAGGTCCATGAAGATCTGTAGTCAGATGCAGTTAGCAAACTCCCAAGAATAACCCTCAACTACGATCCCCACTAGGATTGGTCTGACTTTGGAGGGGTTATATCCACCACTTTTCCTCATGTGACCTTGTGTTTATCCCCTATGTTAGAGTGGGGTCTTGGTTAAATTTTATGACACTGAACTTAAACACTCCCTATATCAGACTCTTAAGTTTGTTTAGTGGCCTTGGAGAGTTTCCTCTCCACATCTAATCCAAGGCCCTAAAGCCTAGTCTAATTGGTGTACCCTATTAAAAACAAATTCTAATTGATTTTAACATTAAGCATTAATTTTAGTGGCTTGATTACTCAGGGGTGCAGTAGTGAAACTTGTGATATTTTTTTAGAGACGAAAAGAGAAGAGTTAATGAGATTTTAGAACATTGTTATTTAAATGTGAATGAAAGAAAACTATGTCCTACAAATGAATATTTGTCTCTTTTTACTTCAAAATGCAAACTTTTCAAAAGAAAACCAAGATCCTAATATGCAATCTATCCTAGAATGCTCTTTTGTTGTTAAGGTCCTAACCCACACATAGGTAAATCAATGTATTCGGATGTAATAAAGGTCAATATTAATAAGGCCTTTCAATAAAATAGAATAAGG
>ML812793.1:132848-150619 GCA_009831015.1 Picea engelmannii
CCTATTGCGCTTACCTTTTTATTGATCATTACACGATTGGCAATATCCTTTGATCGGTTCTTATACTTCGATTGATTATATAACTTGGTTTTATTGAAGACATTTAGCCTTTGGATTTGCATTTTATGACTTGCCTAATCATTGATTCTATGAAATGCATAGGGGTTTGATTAAAATTTATATATATATATGATATGATCCTTATGATAATCTTTTCATAAATTTTGGCTTGTCGACTATACGAATATCTTTTGGCACCTTGATTGAATTTTTTATTATATGAATTATATACATTGGTGCATATTTGATATTGGGTTTTGATTTATATGTCGGATTTGTAAACGTTATGGTATAACACTTGCGTGCATTGGTATGCACATTGCATTTTATTGGTTGTACGCATGACTTAATGGTTGAACTATTATTATGGAGCGAACAACTATGAAATTTGACGGTTGTACTTAGATAATGAATATTTTGCATGGTAGACTCCACCACCTTCGCATGCTTGCATTAATGCTTACCCCTTTTGCTCGTTCATTGTTGTTGGTTCGGGTAAGATCTGTTACTATATGTGTTGGTGAATTTGAACACTTCCCTTACCATGTGTTCGACTCCATGGCACCAGTCGTGCGAGTTGAACCCACTGGCAAATAGGCCCTGTTGATGTTTGACAATGCCTGCCAAGATTTGGCAGACAGTGGATGGCTTACCTTCGTGAAACGTTTTGAGGGTTTTAACCTTTGCGTAGCTCGATAGTTTTCCATGACCTTTGATGGCTGTCGAGCCAAGGTCGGAGATGTACAGTTAGAAATTGATGAGCAGTTTATCAGCTCAGCCATGGGGTTACCTACCTCTGGGAAGCATTGGTTTAAGAATTGCAAGGTTGAGGAAGTGTCGTGGACATTGTTGTTTCAATCGCGCAAAATCACCTCCTGTGATAGAGGTATGCTTGTGACCATGCTTAAACAACGATGGCACGATTTGTTAATGATAATCAAGCAGTTTGTGACCTGTGAAGGTCGATACGGGTTTGTGTTCCTCTACCACCTGCGTCTCCTTATGGTTTTTTTAGGGTATCCTCTAAACATGCCATTTTATTTTCATCGGAGCCTGTATAAAATGTCCAAAAAGTATAAAAGGCACAAGGCTGATAACAGCCTGTTTCATCATGGGATTATCAAGCTCATCGTTGTTTATCAGTTGAGTTTGCTTGGTGACAGTTGGAAGGCCTTCATTGCCCGTAATGGCTTTGAGGACATCAACCCTATACAGGTTGATAAAATTGTGGTAACCGAGACTAAGGCTGAACCACCTTTACCCTTGCACCTCCTACTACCAAAACCCTCGGCCGACCCTCCTCCAGACTTACCCGACACTGTAGCTAAGAGTGCATAAGCCATTGCAAAGCCTATGAGAAAAAAGCTCAAGGAAAACCTTGCTACAAACGCCAAAGGGAAAAATAATGCACGTTTGATTTCACGGATGGCAAGGAACAAGCCAAAACCCCCTGTTGAGCCAAACCCTATCGTTTTGAGTGAAGAATCTGATTCGGAAGTGGAGCATTTCTTGGCTAGTGAATAACCCTATTCGCAAGGTTTGTGTGCCGAACCCTCATATGATTTTGTATCAAACCTACCCCCCTGCATAAAGGACAAACCTAACTACCCAGGCATTAAGTTTCCTTGTGAAACCCTCGGTCATTTTCCCAAACCCTCTCCTTCTCTGTCTAAACCCACACAGTCACCCTGTGACCAATGGAATTCATGGTTAGAGCGATATTATCTTGATGTTCTGATTCTCCAATCAAGGATTCAATCTTTGGAAGACCAGATTGCACTGTTAACCAGTCAAAAGGCCAAGCTCCAAGTGACAGATAAAAAGCAAAAGACGACCAGCTCCATCATGTTTAAAAATGTGGAATCAACCACAGCTGTTGTAAATTCCAAGCTGGCATAATTGAGCAGCCTCGTCGCTACATAGGTATGTTTTGATATCATTTGTTTTTGTAAATAATCTAGGTTTATATAACGATTTAATTTCAGTTTCAAACAACTCTGTTCACATCATTGAATGGCTCTATTATATTGCGTGCATTCTATATATAGACTTTCTTTAAATAGAAACAAATTTCGATTCGATATACGATCTGGTTATTCCCAGTTTATAAATCAATAGATTTTGACTGGATTTGAGTAATTTTCGTTTGAATTTGTTTGATTGTTCGCCTTCAAATGAGTTGATTTGTATTCGATTTGAAAAGGAAATTTTTCACATTCAGTTTAGAAAATAATCACATTCGGATTTGGTTCTGTTATGATCCATATACTATGATTGGTAAATGATTTAATCGAGTTTGATTGTTACGATTTTGCTCAGATTCGATTTCATTATCATTGATATGCTATGACTGGTAAATGTTTTCGGGAAGATATTTGTTACGATGTTGTGTCGTATGATGTTCTATCTTTGACTGTTTCTAAGTTAAGGATAATGATTCTATTTCTTTGATGAAAACATTATGCTCAAATAACATTCGCGCCCGAATTGGAAATGAATCCGAATCATAACAGTTATGTGAAAATCTGAGCTAATCGATTCGCTTTTGTTCTAATTTGGTAAGTTTGTCCTATGAGTCGAGTTCAGGTTAGAATTGATGCTCTGTATTTTAAGTTTATGAAATGAATCGGTCAAAGCCTGATACGATTCGTTTGATTGAAACGATTGTGATCAAAATTAATCAATCATGTTTGCTTACTGTGCAATGACCAACAATCGAAATCTATAATAAACCCTGTTTGAATAATCCTGTTACGATTTTGTTAATGAGTCAATTATCATTTGGATTCGTTCACAATCTAAATCGCTTGCTATACAGTTATTATGATAATCCTGTTTGATTTACAAGTGTAACGATATGTTTGCGATTTGTTCTATTTTCAATTGAATATCAAAACGATCTCATAACAGATCGATTCGACTTGTTGGGAAACGATTACAATTCAGTTTCATATGATTTCATTTACTCGATTTATGACTATAATCGAAACAGAGTATTGCTATCTCTGTACTCGGTTAATGATATGGATCCTGTTTGAGTTCATAATAGAATATCGATTTCAATTCATGATTCATTTTCAAATGATTGTTGGATGTAAATTGAATGGAATTTCTTAAAAGATTTGATTTAATTCTGATTTTGTATCTTATTTTAGACTAGCTACAAAATCAGATGATTATGTAGCTAAGTCTGTAGAATTAAATTTTTATTGTTTTATTAATAAAATATCTCTCTAACTTGTTTATTTCTGACCTGTTTCAGGTGAATTCGAAATTGCATGGGATTTGATGGACAGTTTAGAGGATATTTAGATGATTTAGTTTCATTTTAGTTTCCTAGTTTAGTTGATCTTGGGAATATCTTCCCGGATTATGTAAATAGTTTGATAACTTCCACAGGGAGGTTTTACCCTGTGGAAAAACTTATAAATACTCATTATTTTTGTAATAACACCATCCTCATTCTTGGGAGAACAAGGATATGGAATTTTAATACAGACTGAGACAGAGATTGATGTTCTGTTACAGCTTTAGCTTTTCATAATATCAATGTTTTGTTTCGTGTTTATGTGTATCAATTTGCATTTGGTTAATGACTACTTTAGCTATCTTAGTCTTTTGCAAATGATATGATTTAATCCATATAATCCATATCTAATTTCTTCCAGTACTTAAAAAACATAGCAATTACTTGATTCAGTTTATGAATGACAGTTTTTTCTTCTTCATCAACTGGACTATTCTGTATAAGTTTTTGCATAACATGTTTACCTTATTGCAGAGATTTATAAATCATATAATTGTTATGATTTTTTATGTCTTGTTTTTCCTGTAAATAAACTCAAAGATCATTGCAGCTATTATTTACGAGAAGCTTCTGGATCATCCGGTGCGAGTTTCCTTCCTCCGTTCTGCTAACATAGTCATCATACACAGGGCAAATGTGGAGCGTTTTCTAGGTTAGCTTGTGATTTATTTTCGTTAATTTGTTTAGTATAATTCAAGTAGTTTAATTAGATATATTTGTAGTTTAGTTTAATTAGCTTTATGTTTTATTTCTTGTTCATAAAATTATAAAAATCAAAAAATATATCTCGCTGTCTTAGGGCAGAATGCAAATGAGTTTTTCAGGTTTTAATTAAATCTGTAAATTGTAGATTTTGTACATTTTGTGAGTAAGTTATATTGCAGTTAGTAGTTAGATAGTTAATTGGTTAGAGTTAGTATAGTAGTAATTAGTAGACTGTATATATCGAATTGTTAGTTAGTTTAGTTTGTTTTAATAATTAGTTTTAGTTTAGTTCGTTTAGTAGTTTGTTTTAGTTAGATTAGTTTATTAGTTTGTTTTATTTAGTTTTAGTTAGATTAGTTAGTTTAGATTAGTTTTATTTTTGTTTTCTTAGGACCTTAGATCGGATAACGGAGCCGCTAAACCCGTCAGGGTGGTTCATCCCAAACGGCTTGGGTTATTAGACAACCCCGGACCGGTTCCACTCTCTTAGTTGACGGACGGTCGATTTCGCCCGTTAACACACTGTTGAACAACTCTTTAAAAAAACCTATTTTATAAGGTCCCATGCAGCCTACCCCATTACTGCACATGTGTACACGCTAGATAACCAAAAACAACCTGTGTGTACCTACAAAAGTATGAAAAAAGGAAAGTTGTCGACAAAACACACATCTTTGGGTGAGTTAACTGAAACTCCCAGCCTTGCATGGCCGAGGGTTCGTCCAAATACCTAGCTTCTTGTAGCCTATAAAAGAAGGGTTAGGGGTCCCATTTGGAGGAGGAGAATAATAGTAAAGAAACTCTACCCAATTGCACATTCCCATTGTCCCAACCCTTTAGCCATCCTTGTGCCAAGAGAGATACAAAGAAAAGAAGTTGGAGGACATTTGAAGAGGAGCCCATGATCAGGTTCGCAGAGTGGTGGTCGGTCTTGACATTGTAAGTTGATTCATTAAAGTTAATAATAAAGAAATTATTTTCCCATCCCACTATATGAGTTCTTCATAGTTTAGAGAATATATGTTTGAATCTCTAACCCATTAATCTGTAGAAAAAATGCATGTAGAGGATGTTGCTTGTTTTGTATGCAGGTCAGTCTTAGGAGGATAGCTACTAACAAGCGATCAAGGGTGAAGAAGGATCAACATTGAACATCCAGAACAAGGTATGTTCCTTTAACCATGTATTTTCTTAAAAGAAATGGGGATTAGGTCTGCGACGACAATAAAAAGTAGGATTTTTTCGGTCTCATCTGCATGCATGATATAACCCTAAATGATAGTCTGTAGGGGGATTTCCCACCACAACAGAATTGGTGACCATACTGGGGAAGTCTCTAGGGTTCTTGGGAATATTTTTGGGTATTTTTAAAAGACTGGTTTTCTTACGTGTTTTTGAATTTTCTGCAAAGTTTGAGCTAACAGAGATTTTGGTCTTCCATACTAGCTATATCTGTTTCTTTTCTTGACTATAATTTTTTTTGAGACCCATAGAAGTACAGACGACTTGCATAAGGTCTGCACATGTGTACCCATGCCCTACTTTCTTACAACCCATGTGTAAACGCTAGCTGAAGAAGTAACAATAGCGTGTATGATTTCAGAAACTTTTTGAGGCCGTCATCCTCTTCCCTGTCAAAATCAGTCATTCTCAAGGGTTTTCTGGAACTCTTTCTAGTTGTTGTTGTTTGCATTCTATAGCTTAGGGTTCACCTCAGATTGGTTTGTTCTAAGATTTTTTCCTTACATTGTTTTCTTTTTTTTGTTAAAGAAAGTGTCTAAGCCTTCAAGAGATCTTGGTTCTCAGTATCAGTGGTCTCTTCCTGGTTTGGATTTTCTGTTTTTATTTGTCTCATAGTTTTAGATATACATTCGGCCTGTATAAGGCTAGCACACATGTACATGCCCTCTAGATCTACACAGCTCGCGTGCACACGCTTGCTGTTGAATTGTCAGCAGTGTGCTTGTGAAGGATAGTTTTTGTTGAGGGTGAGGTAGTCATCCTTTCCCTTGAAAAGAGTTATACCTCTTAGGTTTTTTGAATCTATGTCCTAGCAGTTAGTATCTTAGGTTTGATTTCAACCATAGCTTTCTTTTTTCATTTAAAAGTTTTCATCAAAATTTTCTTTAGGGTTTTTAGACAAGTGTGAGAGTCCTTTTTTAAGTTTCTAGTGTGTGATTTCTTGAAGTGATTCTTTGCGATCTGTGATTAGGCCAGAAGTTTTTCTTGGTTTTTGACTTGTTGATATTTTTCCTTTTTTCTTTGAGATAATTCAAATAAAAAAAAAATATTTCATTTCTTTGTTTGGTTGAAAAGTGTTGTTTTGCATTAGTAACCAAGGAAAAGTCTTTTCTTTCATATGTTATTGATAGTTTATTTAGATCGTAAGTAGCTCGTAGTCGAGCGAAATCCTTCTTTGAGTTTTCTATTCAAAATATCTTAGAAAATTTTAAAAAAAAATTTGAAAAGTTGTTGAAAATTTGCGTTAAGTGAAGGTTTGTTTTCCCAGCTTTCTATTCATTTTTACTTTCGTCTTTCAAACATCACTGGTTTCACTTTCATAACCTTTGACATAAGACAAGCCATAAAATTAACACTAAATCTAAAATTCATTAGACTTTTATGTTTGTAGGGTCAACCAATTAGTTCAGGATTAGGGCCTTGAATTAGGTTGGAGAGGAAACTCTTCAAGGCCATTAAAATCAAACATTGGAGTCTGAGTTAGGGAGCATCCAAGTCCAGTATCGTGAAAGTTATCTGGGACCCTCCTCTAACACAGGGATTAAACACAAGGTCACATGCGGAAAGGTTCCAGATATAACCCCTCCAAAGCTGGACCAAGCATAGTGGAGAACACATATAGACAACTTGTCTTGGGATTCAGTCGATTGCATTTGCCACGTAGCTTCATGGGTCTCGAATCTGTTCGAGGTCCTCAGTTGTCTTCTAGACCACTTTCTCTTGATACCCTTGACAGGTTTTTGTCTCGATACCCTGATCATTGTGGTCTACCCGACTTTCGACTGTACCCGCCTGGTGGTTGTTCGCACGTTGGCAACCTAGTTGCCTATCTTTTCTAGGGACATACACAGGTGATTGTGGGGGTATACCATGGTACCTGGGATAGACATCAGGCCACGCTTTGCAGAGTATACCCTGAGGGTGCTTCCATGTTCAAGTTTCACTTGCACTGGTAAGTTTCTCTAGTGTTGGTTGTTGTAATTGTTCTTCCAATTAATTTAGTATTTGCGTGTCTTTTAGTGTTTGCGTATCTTATCTTATAGGAAATTTTTTAGTGTGTGTTGTTTTTGAATGACTAGAACTCCCTAGAGTGTCTTTGATCTTCTCACACGGTGGAGGATCACGATCTCCGCCAGTCATGAAGGCTTCTTGGCCTACCACTGGTTACACTGGAGGCACCCCCGCCACCACTAAGGAAAAAGCTAGACCAACAAGGGTCTTTTGAAGCAACCAGGTCACAAGAAATTGTGCCCGACCAAAATCCGGAGGAATCGACTGTTTTAGACCTTGGAGCGAAAGATTTTGGTCTAGTTTAAACCTCCACCACTAATCTTTCGGCACCCACCATCATACCAGTTCATCCTTCTGAGTGTCAGATAGTGTCGCATGCAGCAATGGAAACAAATGTTGTTACTCCTTCTGGGAATTATTTAATTCCCACTACAGTTGTCACCATAGGAGATTTTCCACCTCCTAACCCATCGTCACCAGTCTCAGCCACCATGGTATTGACTGCCTCTACATCACACAGTGGTCTGATCCCGTCTCTGGTGGTGGTCACAACCCTTTTCCAACCAAGTGCCACAGGCCCTCCGTTCTCATACGGGATGCCTAGTTCAGGTACAAGTCCTATAATTTCCTACTCCACTTCATAGACTTCAGGTCTAGGGGCAGGGAGCTCTAACGCTCCTCTGCAAGGCCACATGGGGGGCACTTCCTCTCCCTTTAACGCTTTCCCTTACAGAGGAGTTCATATTCCTCCTTCGTCCCCTTCTCTCGATGGCACTCACCAACCTTCCACCAGGCCGCCTGCACACCATAGTTTATTTGGAGCAGGGATTCAAGGACCACCTTCACATAATATGCCAGTAGGTTCGACACCATTTTCTTTGTTCAGTGCATTTGGTAACAATGCCTTCTCATCCACTGCTTTCCCGACTGGGCGCAGTCCCAGTTTCAGACAACCTATTCCTATGCAGGGTACTATTCCTACACAGGGGGAACACCCAGGAACTTCTTCTGCATCAGGACCTTGGAATTCTTAGCAGGGATCCATTCCCTCATCAGGAATTCCAATCTGGGGTGATTCTTTTCACAATCAATGAAACCCTAGACAAAGTACTATGCCTATCCCCATGGGACTGACATGGGGCAACCCTTCCCAAAGTCCTTCGAATGTAATGCATGCCCAACCATCTATGTCCTATTTTGGAAATTATCTTATGATGTCTCCTCACACGAAAAATACATACACTGGCCATGGCCATGGTTTTTACCAGAACCTAGGCCAACAGCCGAAATTTTCCTAGCAACCTAGTGCCAGTCAAACTCCAGGCCCCTTTTTCCCAGGTTATCACCAACAACCCAAAATACCCTTCCTAGCAACCTTGCATTTGCTAGACTTGACAAGGTTGTTGAATGACCCTATCTGTCATGATCCGCATTGGCCTTCTATGCAGATGAAGTTGCCTTCGGACATCCCAAATTTTGAAGCAAAGCCTAACGAAGATCCAGGAGATCATGTGACTACCTTCCATCTTTGGTGCTCATCTAACTCGTTGAAAGACAACTCTGTATAGTTGTGATTGTTTCAACGTACTCTCATTGGGAGTGTCGTGAAATGGTACATTGAGCTCGATCGCTCAAGATACTCTTCCTTCGACGAACTGGCGATGGCTTTCCTAAACCATTTCTAGTTACCTTTGAGATACGACGTTAGCACCAAATTGCTGGCCAATTTCTCACAAACAAAAGAGGACCATATCTCTGATCACATCTGAGAGTCGAGACGCCAAAAGAGTTTAATTAAGGTACCAGTCCCACTAGCATTCCTTCTCGAGTGGTTCCTTAAGTCTTTGGTCCCACAGTTATCCAAAGGCGTCGCGACGTTGGGAGTATTTTTCGAAGAAGACGCCATCATGAGAGCTCAACAACTTGAGCTAATCTATTCTCAGTCTGGTTTATTATACGAGATCTTTCAAGAAACACCACACTCAATACTTGATAAAACCAGATAGAGAGTTGGACCACATGCCAATGGTATTTTTGGTTCAGCACAATCAAAGCCCACTCAGAAATTGATGAAGCAGTTGCAACAGTTGTCTATACAACACATAGCGGCCAGCCAAACTACTTATTTAGCTACTCCGCCTACCAAAATTTCATACACACACATAGTGCAATCGGCTAATCCAAAGTCCACCCAACAGCCCGAAGGAAAGAAAAAACAATGAAAGAAGAGTACAGAGGATAAAAAACCTACCGATAATACTGGTAGGGACAACACTGAGAAATAGAAGGAAAGGTATCCATGCAACTTGAGCGCGGGAGACAACCTGACCCATCTATGTCCTCAGCTTGTAGAATCCCAAAAGTTTTTTACGCAGCAACAGCCTGCTGTGTTAACCAATCCATTTCAACATGGGAAAAATCTAACCCAAGCCTCTACAAGCACGGAAGGGGGAATCCAAGGACCCTCTCTATATTCAAACAATCCCGCATCCACGAATGTATATATGGTTAAGGGTGATGCTTTTATATCGACTAGAGTGCATGACTATAGTAAACCAAGCACTTTTGAGAAGGGAAAAGAAGCCAAACTCCCATCTCTTCCTCTATAGATTGAGAAGATGTTGAGCAAAACAATGACACTCATCTCCAAAGGCGCATTCAAAAAATCTTCTCACAACCCAAATGCAAGGGCCGCCCATAACTATTATGTGGTGGAAGATTTATCACAAAAACCTTGTGCGATGTCCGCTTTGGAGGTCCTCCAAAGCTTCCCTTCCCAGAGGAAAGCCTTGTTAACTTCTTTAGGATCTACCGAGACTTGTAATCCAGGTACAATCATGTTGGATACAACTGACTTAAAACCTTGTCTTCCTTACCATGTAGCATTTCAGATAGTAATGGCTTATCCCACGAAAACGTTTACTCGGAATATCTTCCACACGGTGGTTGATGAGGGCACCTCGACATGCGTTATGTCGTTGGCATGTTAGAAGGCCATTGGCCAACCCGTTTTGTCTCCGTCACCTACTCTCCTCACTGATTTCGATGGTCATTCATTCTGACCACATGGTATCATTCCCTCTTTCCCCATGCAATTAGGAGGGAAGACCGTGTGTGTTGAGATAGAAGTAGTCGACGCACCCCTCTACTATAACCTCTTGTTAGGGAGGAGTTGGTCTTATGCCATGCAAGCTGTGGTTGCTACAGTTTTCTAGGTCTTGTTGTTTCCACACAAGGGTCGGATAGTGACCATCAATCAATTGTTTTTCTCCAGACCTGACCCTTCATTGGGGGCATACACAGTCCCGATGATTTATAATCCTCAACCAGGTGTGGTCAACATAGGGGTTGGTTTGTGCCCATCTTTGATGGGTACCTTCGATTACCCGCCCCCTCAAGGTGATATCAAGTTTATATCCAATCACCATAAGGTTGATATTTTTCAAGTTTCTTCATTCTGCATGACTTACTTCGATGATCCATGGATACTTCCTTCCCCATCGGTAACAATGGATGGGACAGGGCACCCGGGCATGTCCATGCCCTTGTCCACAACTAAAGTAGCATACTCTTTAGTCTAGCAAGATTCAGCCAACACTGATCCAACTACTACACAAGAGTTCGATCCACTTCTAAATCCTATTTGGGCTCAAGGTTCTCTCACTGACACTGATTCATTAGACTTAGTCTTGCCCTCTTATGAAGCTATAATTGAAGCAATGACTACTCCGGACAAACCCTGGGAAGATATTCATCACAGATCATACTTCCTCCCAGAGTTAAGCAGAATTGAAGTCGGAGAATTCACCTTGACTATGATGGGAGATAGGTCGTGTCCTATTAATCCCTTATCTACACATGAGGTTTATGCTAAGGGTAATATGGAAACTATCACTGAAACCTTACCAATCAATATCTTCTGAAACCTTGTCGTCCTGGAGAATGTTTTCTTCGGAGTTGACTTCTCCCCCGAAGAGATTCAAATCTACACAGATCTTTTTAAATAATTCCACGATGCTTTTTCCTGGTCTTATGAGGAAATTCCAGACATTGATCCAAAAATAGTTGAACATGCACTCACAACTGCCCCTCTGCTCTGGCCAACTAACTATAATAAGGATTTCTTATTATATTTGGCTACAGCAGAGTCAACCATTGGCATGGTCTTAGTTCAGAAACATGACTTGTTCTCAGAATATGTCATCTATTACCTGAGTTGAGGCCTCATAGGACCGGAACTCAATTATTCTCATATCGAAAAACTTGCGTTGGCAGCAGTCCATGTTGTTCAATGGATCCCTCATTATGTTATGTTTCGCAAGACCACCGTCATTTCTGTCGTGAATCCATTTCAGTACATGTTGACACGATGGGTAATAGGCATAAAGATCAGTAGATGGATAGTTGTCCTCCAGGAGTTTGACTTAGATTTCGTTTCAGAAAAATCCAAAAAGTCAGGGGTCTTCACAGAACTTATTTCAGAACTTCCGGTTGAGTCAGGTGATCTTGTGCCCAAAGAGTTTCCTATCAGAGGAGATATGTTTTTTATCACCTCTTCGGATCCCTAGTATGGAGATATACTTATCTATATCCAGAATTTGAAGTGCCCCACCTCTGCTTCTCATGATGAGCATCGATGCATATGCCATCAGGCTAAGAATTATCTCATACTTGATGATACATTGTATGAGAGAGTTGTAGACTGCATCCTGCGCCAATGTCTCACTCATGAAGAAGCAGTTATCATGCTTAACGATTGCCATACTGGAGCCTGTGGCGGTCATTTGTCTGGGTTGGAAACAACCCAAAAGATTCTACGAGCAGGTTAGTTTTGGCTGACACTTATCAAATATTGTATTGAATCGATCAAGAAGTGCCACCCATGTCAAATCTTCTCTCGAAAGATGAGAGCACATCCCGCTCCCATGTTTCCTGTCATCATAGTTGGTCCCTTGACCAAGTGGGGGATTGATTACACTACATGCAACCCTCCTTTAGCAAGGGGGCACCGCTATATCATTGTAGTTGTAGACTACTTCACAAAGTGGGTTGAAGCTATGCCAACGTTTAAAGATGATGGAGAGACTGCAACTCTCTTTTTATTCAATCAGATAATAGCAAGGTTCGACATCCCGAGGGAGATTTTCACTGACCATGGCAATCACTTTTAGAACCAGATGATGACCAAGTTAACATCAAATCTTGGGTTACGGAAGGAACATTCATCACCCGACTACCCCCAAGAAAATGGTTAGGTGGAAGCTATAAACAAATCTCCTAAGACCATCCTACAATGAACAATCAACTCAGTCAAGTCAAATTGGCATTTGATGTTATACTCGGCATTATGGGCCTACCGAACGTATGTTAAGACTGCAACTGGTTTCTCACCTTTTCAACTCGTATACGAGTTGGAAGCAGTCTTTCCTATCGAATGTCAGATCCCATCCCTAAAGTTGGCAGTACAATTATTGCCAAACACTTCTCCACTTGAAGAATGATTAGTATACCTTGAGCAGCGTTGTGATGCGGCCCTAGCCAATGAGGCTCACAAACATAAATTCAAGTGTCAGTATGATAGGTCTATTCATCCTTGGAGTTTCTCTGAAGGCGACCTTGTCCTGGTCTATGACCAAGATAAGGACCCCCTGGGGGCAAGAAAATTCAAACCCATGTGGTTCGGGCCTTTCATCATAAAAGAGGTTTTAAAAAAGGGAGCTTATCGTCTATTTGACTTTGAAGGGAATTCTTTGGTGGAGCCTAGAAATGGTCTCTACCTCAAGAAGTATTACTCATAGGCAGGTCACTGTAAATTTTTGTAACATATGTATAGTCTTTGTATTATTACTTTCTAGTTTCTTTTAGTGTTATGGACGTTTTGTTGATGTTATCTTTCGTCACTGTGGAAGATGTCAAGTGATTCCAAGGTGTTCATTGGGTATGCAGATGGTGTTATCCATCACACTCAGAGGCTTGCCTCTGCAGCTTGGGTAATATTTACACCTCAAGGCCAGTCATTATCTTTCAGAGATATATGCTTAGGTGACACCACAAACAATGTCACCGAGTATAGTGTAGTTATTGAGTTGCTTCGTGATGCTTTGTCATTTGGTATCTCTCATCTCTAGGTCTATATCGATGCTCAGTCGGTTGTGTCTCAGTTAAACAAAGTATACCGGGTTCATGATCCAACTTTATATAGACGATTCCTTAGGGTACATCTCTTAGAACGAAACTTTGATTATATTACATATTTTCATGTTCCTAGGAGATTAAATCAAATTAAAGATACTTTGTCTAATAAAATTTTAGATTGGCATCTTGCACACATATGAAAAGACATACACATAAACATCTAAATACATTTTTTTTCAAAAATGATCCATAAGCCACGAAAAAACATAAAAATCCATATATAATATCATAAAGTAACCAAAGTACACAGATGGATACAAGCGCCTCAAAAAAATGACCAATAGCGAGTGATGGGGCTTATGCCCTCAAAATATATATACAAGTAGTGCTCCTGGCATGTGAAATGTCTAACTAAGGTTAGGGCTTGTGGGCCCTGTTATACTAATCCACAACATTGACTAAATGACGAAACAATGGGACCCACGTCTGTGGTGCCCCCACTACATGAGGCTGCATAGATGGTGGTAGGTCCTCAATCTCTGCCATAGGGACCGTGCGAGTGAGTGCAGTAAATTTCTGCTCAACCTGTCTCAATACCCTCTCAGCCTCCCTAGCTGGAAGATCTCCTGCTACTGTTGGTCCCCCTGCAGCAGCAGGTGCGGCCCCTGGCTGAGGATGATGCTTGTTCCTCGCATAGTCAGAGGATCACACTGGTCCCACATCTTCACACAACAAACACATATCCATCAAATACTTTGGTATAACAAAAAATGATATATATATAACAAAAACAACATAAAAATAACATATGTTTAACCAGAAAAAAAAAAAAAAACAATGATGGAGACTTACCCATCTCTCGTCGCTCCTCACCAGGAGGTATTGGTATCTCAAGATCCCTCGAAAAATCAATCCCTTCATAAGGGTAATCCTCGATAACTAGGATCTGCCACGATAGCCATGTGAAGAAATCATCATCGAAGGACTCATTAGTCCTTCCACCACCCTCTCGTGGCAGCAATACTTCCCATCTACACATAGCTGGAAGAGAGGCCCGATGTCCTCGTACCACTACTCGAGGAATAAAACTAGGAACTCTCTCAAATAAGAACGAGCACAAAACGGTCTTGAACCCAAAGTTCCTCTATGTATGCAAACGACAATCTATCAATTGCCTCTTCATACACTCAAGCAATGTGGTACTCCAATCAAATATTTGTGCATTTAAGCACTGGACTGCACAATTCATCTATGCACGGGATTCCTGATGTAGAGCCACAGAACCAGTTATTCACTCAATAAGCAACACTATCGCCTGTAGCGATAAGTCAGTAATATTGCTTATGGGCACCTGTGAGCTCGAGCGGTCTGTATCAGCCTCACAGTAAAGACCTATCAATTTCACTATGTTATGTGGCCCTGAAGGAAAAGTCCAGAAGTTGACTGGTTCCCCTCTCTGGGAGAGGCCATTCAAAAAATAAATGTCCTCGGTCGTTGGCACCAGTGACTGCCCCTCTAACATGAATGCCTCTGCATCTGAATGCCAGTAGTCAACCAAGGCATTTAGTATCCTAGGTTGTGCCCACATAGAAGGACATAAGAAGAAATTGAGTAACCCACATTGCATCAAGGCATCCATAGCATTGGGCTCTTCCCCAACCAACTCACTAACCTCTTCATGCTCTCTTTCTCTCCAATGGAAATACATCTTGCAAAATACCAAGGTTCAAGAGGGTTAACCCTTGTTTTTTAAGTTTTTTTCATTCTAAAAGGGGGTCCACACGGGTTGTAATACTGATCATCGCATGTACATGCATGCAGGGCTTAGTCTACTCGAATGTACATGCGGCATGTCCTGAGATAGCCCACATGGACCTAGGGCTGACCTTTTGAAGGTCGATGCCCCCCCAAAAAATCAAACCTAAAGAAGAAAGAAAGACTTAAAATGAAAGATAAGGGAGTTTGTACTTACTTGGTCATGACATAAGTTTGTTTCGTCCACTATAGCTCCCGAAATCACCACTTTTGACAAAGGGGGTTTTTTGGCTCCAGAGTCAATTTCCAAATCAACAATGGTGATAATGAGCTGCTAGCTTCTATTTATAGACTTTTTGGCCTCTTTTTGTCACTTTTTTGGCCTCCCTTATCATTTTATTTAAACCAAAAACCATTTAGAGTAATTCAGGATTTGCATGGGAGGGATATGATCGGGTATCGGGACAGTTTTTTGGAGTTTTGGGTAATTTTTGATGGCCCGTGAAAAAAAAAAATCCGAGGATCAACTTGAACATGTAGGTAAGGTTTCTACCCTAAATTTTGTATCTCGTTGTCTTTTTCCTTTACCATAGGATCGATCCCATCAGGTTGCAACAAGAAACCATCATAGATTATTTAGAACTGTCATGACTTGGTGGTAGAGCTTACTGGAACATGGATTCCCTAGGTAGATCCCGGTTGCATTATGGTATCCATGCTGTTTTTAATCACTATAGGCTCGGGAGTCCTTGTTGTTTTTCCTGATTACGAGTTTGAGCCTCATTTTCATGATTCCTTTTCACTCTTGACCTCACCCTTGAGACTCCCAAAATATATAACGGGTCTTCTTTTAATCCCTTTTCAGACCTCTAAACATGAAAATATTATCGAGTGATCTTGTGGCCTTTCACGCTCGTTAAACTAAAATTTGAAGTCACATCTATCCAGTGGTAGTTTACCCCTTTTTCGATCCAGACGGTCAACTGTACAAACAAAGGTATACTCTATGGAACTTCAGTTCTCTAGAAGAGTACCCTCAAGTATAATTTTACCCCTTTTTCGGGCCTGAGGGACTAAACTTACGAAAAAGGAACCCCCTCAGAGTCCATAGTTAAGCTCTATTCAGACTCCCTAAAATTGAAAAGATCTCCAAGTGACCTTATTCTTTCACACTCGTTAAAATGGTCCAGAAGAACATTCCTGACGGAGTCCATAGTTAATCTTTTTTTAGACTCCTTAAAAATGAAAAAATGGTCGAGTGATCTTGTCCTTATCACACTCGTTAAAATGGTTTTGAATAGATGTCTTGTCAGTGCTAGTTTACCCCTTTCTAGAACCGACTAGACTACCTTCGAAAAAGGTACCCCAATGGAGTCTCCTTTTACATTTTTTCAGACTCTCTAAATATGAAAAAACGCCAAGATTACCTTATCTGGGCTCATTAAACTTACATCGAAGGACGTTACCATTGTGTGCTTTGTTAATCACATTTGCATACTCGCGTCTTTGGCCTAATGTCGGCTCCATGTTGCTCTCAAACTGAACCATCTGAAGCATGTCTTATATGCAAGCCCTGTAGCATTTTGTCTCTACGTCTTGACACCTTTGGGCCCTTGAGGATTTTTCCCGAGTGTCCTTTTCTTGCATATGTCTCTTTTCCCTGAAAATCCTTGTGTTCCGTGCGCTTGGAACTAGTATGTTTGCGACACTCGATTCTCCTTTGTAGCGTAACATTCTTTTATTCTTTTTTCCAAAATTATTGAAAAAGATAAAAAAAAATCAAATGTACCCCAAAAAGAGGAAGGGAAAAGTATTTTATTTATTGACAGTATAATGAGTCACCCTTGGATAAAGCACATCTATCTGTTTGTTTATCAAACCCTGGGATTTAATATGACCTTAGGAATATTTTCTCACTACATAGAGTTGTGTCCTCCTCCATTTGGTTGTTCTTTCGAACATATGGAGATTTTGTGTTGCCTCCTGCCTCGTAAAATTATGTTAATGCCATGCTGCCTGAGTCTCATCATTTGTTGTGCTATTGTCCAAGGGAAGTTTGTCACCAAGCCTGAGTCGGCCCCTCTGTAGTTTCTCTCTTTCCCTCATACTCGGCCATCTTGAATGTCCAATCAAGTCCTTGCTCGAAATCAATGAAGCCTTCAGTTTGATCATCAAGATTATCTATTTCATGACCGACGAGTCGTTGAAGACCTCTGGGTAGTAAATTCATACACTCATATTACACTACTACCTGAGTTTTGAAGATTTTTTGAATTTGTTGCTCGAGCTCTGAAGATCTCATCTCTAGCCATTAGGCCGTATCGGCTTCTAGAAGATGGATACTCTATATGTATATCTTTTTTATTTCAAGATGTAGCTCCGCTGTGTATTGTTCACGGCTACACTTTATATAGTTATTTGACATGGATTTATAGTGTATTTGATTGGTAGCCATGATTCTATTTTATCTTGAGCATAGGTATGCCTGCCTCGGTGAGACAATTGTTATTTTGCAAATGGCGCCTCCCGGTTCCTGGTCCATGTGCCCACCTATTCG
>ML812794.1:10563-34813 GCA_009831015.1 Picea engelmannii
TTAAGGTGTCCAAGTTGGAAAATAAAATAGTGATCATGAAAACTAGAATGGAAAAGAAGGTTGGAATCCTAAATATGGTAAGTAAAATAAAATTCCAAAATTTTAAATATGGTATCAAGTTAAACATGGCAAGGAAATATGTTTTCAAAGAGATAGAAAGTAAACATTATCTTAAAGATAATCTCAAAGACATCAAGGAGGACCTTACAAAGGAGCTCACAATGTTTCTTATCCTAAATTCTCCTCGTCAAGAATAAGATAAGGAGAACAAGAGGATATAGTCTCAGTCACATATGGATAAATGTTTATCACACCTATATAACAAGATGATTGAGTCCCACATACTTGATAATTCATCACTCCAAGATCCAAACCATTGTGGTTTTAACTCAGGTCCAAGACTAAAGAATTAATTCATTCCCAAGATCAATATGAGGAAATTTAATGGTAATGAACCCATGCTTGGGATGATATTCATAATGGGGAGATTATTTGATAAACACCAATTGTTAACCCTACGAAAGGTAATTGTTGTGTTCTTATATTTAGAACCTAATCATTTTGTGTGGTATTGATGGCTTTGTGAACACAAAAATGACAATGTTGTCTCTTGGTTCATTTTTATGTAGAATTAATAACACATCATGGAGATAATATGAGGAACATGTTCTTTAGTCAATAAACAAATCTCAGGAAAAAAGGTCTAGTTACAGAGCACATTCAATAGTTAAAAAAATGAGTCTTAGATTGAAATACCTTCTAGATGATAAATTGTTGGATCTCTTTATGCCTAGTTTAAAGGCGAGCATTCAACATGAGGTGATCCTATTTAACCTTAAATCCATGGATAAGGATTTAAATGTGGCAAAGATACTTGAAGGTAAAAGTATGGTTACCATAAGGGTTTCCATTGACACCTACAGGGAGAGAAATATTCCCACTCCTAACCTCACTAAACCTACAAGGTTGACACCTCAAAAATTGGATGAAAGGAGAGAAAAGGGCTATGTTTCGATAGTGAAAAAAAGTACATTAAGGGGCATAAGTGTGGTTAGAAGAAATTATTCTACATAGATTGTAAAGAGGAACAAGAAAAAGTGATGGAACCTTCTCAATATCCAAAACTATACAAGGATACTCAAACCATATCTTGTTGTGGTTTGGGTGACATTGTGATCCATAATTGGATCTAGGAGCTTGATGGGGCTCAAAAAGGCCTTAAAAAAACATTATCAAAATGGCTTCAAAATGGACGTGTGTGTATCCCTCGTTAATACGAACCCAACGCAACTTGAACGGGCTCAAACAAATGTTGTATGCTCGGGTTATGGCTATTTGTTCATTTTGCCAAACATGCAAAAAGTCAACTAGGTCAAATTCAATGCCGACGTTAGCATGTACGACAAGTGACATCATCATGCATCAGGATGACATGGTGTCAATAGGAGGTGACACGTGTCACTCATATTCATCATTTTTGGGCTAAGTTGGCACTGTACAGATTTGACATGTGTCACCGTACGGATTACACGTGGAAGTCCGTACAGTGACATTGTTGTTAGAATATAAGTGGATAGCCAAACAAAGGGTAGCACACCTTTCCCCAAGGATAGCGTAACAACAAGAACTAATCAAATAGTCCAAACCCTAGACAAGATATAGTCCATGTGTAACTACTAGCTGCAGTAGCTGCAATGACAACTCTCATCCAAACCTGCACAGAAACTAGGCAACTTCAGTGCGCACAAGTGTTGCTCTGGAATTCTGAGACTGCCTACCAGAATGAGAACTAGCCTCCTATATTTATACTAATTATGGCTAATTTCCTAGGTCGAATTCTCATTCTGGGTATCTGTCTGTTCAATATATATTATTATTTCTGGTCGACTTCTTCTATTGGAGGCTAATAACCTAATATAAATTATCTTCTTGAGCCGACAAGTCTTCTAGGGTTATTAGCCAACTCATTAGGGTTTCTTCTTTCTTCTCGGAGTATTCTATCCTCGTTAGGTTTACACATGGAGGTAAAAACCTCCCACGGCTACCATAACATCAACACTCTCTCCTAGCTAGGGAGGTATTACAAGTAATGGTCTTGAGCACAAAAACATACCATTCACCCGGTAGCATCAACATAGTTGTATAGACTAGATCATGACTAGATCATGAGCACCATCATCATCATCAGTGTCATTAGCTGCATCATCTCTCGAATCCATACTCTATCTGAGTAATCAGACATGATTCTCACTCCATAGAGTGATACAAGAGCCATTCTTCTAATCTAGAAGAATAAATGCTCTGAACCATTTTTCCATCTGGGAAATATTTTTCGTCTAGTAATCATTTCCAATACTGTTCATAGTCTTGAAGGGCAATCAAAACAAAATATAACACAACTGTGTCTATCCATAGTAGTACATAACTACAATCTAGTGGTACACTACCACACCAGGTAACACATAAGTACTTGATCATCAATGTATAGTCACGAACAGTGGAACACATCCACCAAAGTAGTATACATCTATTGTCATACAGTCTTCATAACAATCATCTGATATCAATCTGCACAGAAACAATGCTATGATATAAAATGAATCATTTGGGCCAATATTTCACTCACATCTATGAGATCTGAAAGAATATTTGCCCTCATAGTAGAACAATTAGATATCTGGAGTATTCTTTTTAAGCAAGGAAAAATAATTGTCCTGTCTTCTGAACCTGGACCATTCACCACCTTGGTCCATTCTTCCTACACTAATCAAAGTGCACCTTGGAGAGAATGTATAAACCCTAAGGAATGTATGTCCCTGACTACTGAGCTAGGACCATTTCCCACCCTGGGCCATTCCTCCTACACTAATCAAAGTGCACCCTAGAGAGAATGTATAAACCCTAAGGAATGACTCTCCGGACCATTTCCTTTGTTAACCAGAAGAGGAAAATATTGTCCTGTACCAACCTCCAAAACAGACCATTCCTCATGTTAACTACAATGAGAAATTGTTTTCCGGTGAGGCGGGCCAATCTTCTTGAATAATCCTCAAGAAGAGAGACTTCCCTAGACCACTCCCCATGTTAACCACAATGGGAAGTCGTTGCCTATGATACATCAACAATATGGACCATTTCCCATGTTAACCACAATGGGAAATTGTTGTCCGTCAGAAATCTCAATCCACTTTCCGAACAAGAAAGAATCTGCTCATCCCGGACCATTCTTCGAACTAAAAAATGACTATCCATCAATAAATAATACATCAATGCTCCCTCCCAACCTGGGAGTCATCTCTTTTTTTTTCAATAAGGAAGTTGTTTTCACGAGCTCCATCTTGAGTACACAAACTCTTTCATCTTGGATAGAATATTTACCAAAATGTCTGCTTATCTGCTCATCTATGGAGATATGCATTGGAGAACCACTTTCTCTTTTCTTGACTTCATCACAGATAATGTAATGCCTGATTTCAAATGTACTTTGGTATGGAACACTAGTTTTCTCTGAAGGCTTCATGTATCTCTGATCAATAGAGTATATCATTGTTGGAAAACTGGAACATATTCATGTGGCACTTCTTATGTTATCATGAGATCTGATCTACTGAGTAATCATCTTGATACAATATCTCTGTGATAGAAACTCTTCACCATGCTTCTGCTATGCACTGGAGGTTCTCCACCAAGTTGTCTTCTTTTATCTGCATACAAGGGTCTCTTTCTGGTATGCCTCAAAGTCTTAAGGTTGCTCTTCATACACTCTTTATTCAATTTCTCCGGAGAACATTCTTTGCATTCATATGATGTAGAACTTCAACTCATGGATGTTGCGGATGATATAATGACTCATGTAGAGATATGTCTGGTTTACTGGGACAAGTAATTATCATAGTCTTCTCCCTCCATCTAGAAGAACTTATATTTCTAGATCTCGCAATGCTTTCATTCATAAGTCTTTCATACATTGTTCTTCATTATGACTTTCAGTTCCTCTACTTTATTTCTTTTATTGAGTTCATATCAGGATGGCAATCTTGTGATTCTTAATATAATGACTGGTTGTTCTGGCTTCTCTTTCTTTCTTGGAATCGTCATGTTCTTCCTGATGTTTTTCTTTCGCTCTTGGCTCCATGGAGTTTCTTCTAGATTCGACGCCCTAAACATTCCATTTCTTTCTTTCATCATAGGATCACGGATGTGGATGGACAACCAAGTACACTTTAAGGCTTCTCTTCAAATAATATTTCTTTTGAGGTTGAACTGGACATGTACTATCTTTCATGGCTGCTACCATGGATATATACTTCATAATCTTCAATGGATCATAGGATTACCTCCCTCCTAATCCTTGCTTCATGTATGAGTGCATATAATCGGCTCCCTCCATCTAACAGATAAGATGATTCCATCTACATTTTTATTGTGTACACCAATATATAATTGGCTCTCTCTATCTAACAGAGTCCACGCTTCCATCTTGTTGTCTTCTACAAAAACGTCATAAGTCTTTCTCCAATTTCCTCTTGATTTATGACTTCTTTCTATCTTTGTTTCTTCTAAGTCTCTTCATGATGGATTCGGTTTATCTTGCAATAGATTTCATAATGGGGAGATTATTTGATAAACACCAAGTGTTAACCCTACAAAAGGTAATTGTTGTGTTCTTATATTTAGAACCTAATCATTTTGTGTGGTATTGATGGATTTGTGAACACAAAAATGACAATGTTGTCTCTTGGTTCATTTTTATGTAGAATTAATAACACATCATGAAGATAATATGAGGAACATGTTCTTTAGTCAATAAACAAATCTCAGGAAAAAAGGTCTAGTTACAGAGCACATTCAATAGTTAAAAAAATGAGTCTTAGATTGAAATACCTTATAGATGATAAATTGCTGGATCTCTTTATTCCTAGTTTAAAGGAGAGCATTCAACATGAGGTGATCCTATTTAAGCTTAAATCCATGGATAAGGATTTAAATGTGGCAAAGAGACTTGAAGGTAAAAGTATGGTTACCAGAAGGGTTTCCATTGACACCTATAAGGAGAGAAATATTCCCACTCCTAACCTCACTAAACCTACAAGGTTGACACCTCAAAAATTGGATGAAAGGAGAGAAAAGGGCTATGTTTCGATAGTGAAAAAAAGTACATTAAGGGGCATAAGTGTGGTTTGAAGAAATTATTCTACATGGATTGTAAAGAGGAACAAGAAAAAGTGATGGAACCTTCTCAATATCCCAAACTAGACAAGGATACTCTAACCATATCTTGCTATGGTTTGGATGACATTGTAATCCAGAATTGGATCTAGGAGCTTGATGGGGCTCAGAAAGGCCTTAAACAAATGTTATCAGAATGGCTTCAAAATGGACATGTGTGTATCCCTCGTTAATATGAACCCAATGCAACTTGAACAGGCTCAAACAAATGTTGTATGCTCGTGTTATGGCTATTTGTTCATTTTTCCAAACATGCAAAAAGTCAACCAGGTCAAATTCAATGCCAACGTTAGCATGTACGACAGGTGACATAAGCATGCATTAGGATGAATTCATCATGACATCATCATGATGACATGGTGTCAATAGGAGGCAACACGTGTTACTCATATTCATCATTTTTGGGCTAAGTTGGCACTGTACAGATTTGACATGTGTCACCGTACGAATTACACGTGGAAGTCCGTACAGTGACATTGTTGTTAGATTGACCACCTGATCAACCAGACTGACTGGGGATAAAACTAGATTGACCAGTCCATCAACTAATGATGGGTTGGGAGAAATCTTATGATAACCAGTTGGAAGTTGAATATTTTCCAAAAGAAAAGAAGCCTCGTCCATACGAGGAAAAACCTGAGAGTAATGATCACCTTTGCATAACATGTAAGGAAATTTGACAATTATCTTCTTCTTACCAACCTTAATGTCACTAGTTGATGGGGCGTCACTAGCATCTCCAGCAGGGGCCGATGACGTGGAAGAACACATTTCTAAGACCTTGGGAAGACCAGGGTGATCCCCCAGAAAGTGGTCTCCCTTACAAATACTGCAAGGGAATTTGGGTTTCAGATTCTTTGTTGTAGGTAACTTGGGTGGGACGTCCTCTTCTTGCAGGTGATGCCGAAAGGTTTGGTATATTAGAGATTTGTTGTCGGTTTAATGACTAACCCAAGGTCTACCCACTGTGCACCAACATCCACAATGTCATTTCATATCCTAGATAGAAATGCAATTTACTTTTCGTAGAACCATGTAGATAACCAATTGTAAACAGAGAAACTAGAACTTGCACATATAGTGCATGGAATCTCACAAGTTTCTCTCGAACTTCGGATTGATAAATAATTGCACGATCTCTTTTTATTTTTCTTTTCAAGGTAATAAAACAGCCCGTCAGGAGCATTCCCATAAAATGTGATTCACTGATTCAAGCTTCAAGAAAGAGGGGCAAAGGCAATCAGAAAGACCACTTTTGGAAAATAGATATTTGGAGGGAATACCTTGGTAAATCACCAACCAAGATCAAACACAGAGATTATAAGAAGCTTGAATTGGCCATACACCATGAAACCTATGAATCTAATGGCTCTTTGCATCCAAACAAATCCACCTAAAATTGAGAGTGGTACGTAATTCATGTCGCTGATGAAAAATACAGTAGAGCTTACGAGAATCATATCAGGTCAAGGGATGTTTAAAAATACACTCCCAATCTGGCCAAAAGGGCATGTTCATATCAATATTCATCTTAAAAAATGATCCCAATAATCTCCATCTAGGTAGGCCGATCCAAAAAAGACAATGCAAACTCCCTAGCCATTGAACGCTATGTCTTCCAAGAATGAGAACCGAAATCCCAAAGATCTCTCTAGAAGAAAACATTATTCATTCTAATCCTTCTTTCCTGAAAATGAGGGAGGTCAAATATACAAGTACCCTCATGCCTCCAACTCCAAATTGGCCTACTAGCTAGATCCCAACCCAATATACTTCCTGACCAATGCCAATGAACTAGACCTACTATCCTCCTCCAAGATTTCCGAATACTACTAAAAATGAAGGACCCTAAACTCTAGAAATTATGAGAATAGATGATATCACATAAACCAAATGGTCCCTTTACTTTTCCAACATGTTAGGGTAAAATCAATTTGTGCCACATCAAAACCTACCAAGGAGATGAGCCCTCCAAACAAATAAATAAACATTTAATAGAAAAAATTATTCATTGGCTCAACACATCAATCAGGACAAGGCCCCCCTTATCTATGGGCATGATACAAATTGCCCAAGGGACCATCGGAAGACCACAAGTACGAGCACAAAATTTGTTCCAATCATCAAAACTACACCTTTCCTGGAATCCAAAAATACATATAGTAAATCAGGGAGTCCTGAAGAATTATGTTCACCATCGTTAGCTTAGAAGCAAAGGGAAGATAATTCCACTACCAAAAATTAACCTAAGTTGTAATATTTCTAGGGAACTATCCTACATAGAAACCGGTGAAAGGTATACCTCATATGGTATACCAAGATACCTCACATGGTATACCAAGATACCTCACAATAACCCATGGCTAGAAAAACCTCCAAGTACCTGGAAACCATGTGGGTCGATCCTCTATACCAAATAGCCAATAGTTTGTCTTGTGGTCACTAAAAATTTCCCCTGAAGCCTCACAAAACACTGCAAGACAATCCATGGAAGTTGAGATGGACTTTTGATCAGTAGATACCGAAAAAAGAGAGTCATCTACAAAATTATTGTTAATCATCTCCTCCCCCCCGGGGAGAGAAATAACTTTGAGCTAACCTTGAAGACAAGTTGCCTCTAGTAGATATCCAAGAGAATCAACTGTCAAAACATAGAGATAAGGGGCCAAAGGACACTCTTTCCACATAGACCTATGGATACAAATGCAAGTTGATAACAAATTACTCACTAAAACAAAATCAAAGGCACATGCAAACAAAGTGTTAACCATACCAACATAATGTTGGCCAAACCCAATGAATGTAAACATATCAATGATAAATTTCCAATCAATATGATCAGATGTTTTGTCGAAATCAATTTTCAGAAAGAGTGGATGTTGACGAAACTCTCTAGCCCACTCCATGGCCTCCCAAACTGACAAGATTGTATCCAAAATAAATTGTCCATGTACAAAGCTTGTCTACTCTTGGTGAACAATGTTTTAGTCCACATCTTGAACTCTCCTAGCTAAATCCTTGGCCATAATTTTATAATAAATTCTCAATAAAGTTATTCGCCACTACCCACCAATAAAATCTATGGTTTTATTCTTCGAAATAAGCTTGATCGATCCCTGATTAAGTGATTCTGAAAGACACCCAGTGGAAAATACCTCGTGGAAAGATTGAAAAAATTGTCCCCCACTGTGTCCCACATCTCCTTGTAAAAATCACAATATAGACCGTCAATACCCAAGTACTTCCTATTTCGAATTTAAGAGAGGAGCCAAAAAACCATCTTTCATAAAATCTCTTTCCAATCTATCCTAATCTCCACTCAGGATTTTGTGCAGAACCACTATGAAGAAAGAATCCATAGTAGCCATAACTGACTCTAATAAGTGGTAATCAAATAAAATATTTTTAAAGTGACGACTAAACATATCTCGAATCTCTATTTTCTTATCCTCAAAAATCCCATCTTCTCTTCATAGACCAAGGACCCTATCTGTCACCACTTTCCTCTTCAAGAAGTAAAAAAAGAACTTAGATCCCTAATTTCCCTCTTGAATCCGTTGTATTTTATCTTTGACTTGAGCCCCTTTATCAATATAATCCTCCTTCCGAACCACCATCTCAAACTTAGATGCATCCTCTTCGAGGGTAATGTTATGAAAGTCCTCCTCTAATTTTTGTCAGGCCTCCCGAATCTCTTTCGTATGCTTCTATGAAATCATACAACTCCATCCCATAATAAAATTCATAGTATTATGAATGGATACCTTCGACCATAAAATATACCCTTTTCCCACCTTAGGACAAGGAAAAAGATTCCATACACTATGCACCAAAGCTTGGAAATTTGCAGACTTTAGATGGGAGACATAAAACTTAAACAAAGATGAAGGTTTGTTGTCCACCACATGCCTGACTGAAATAGAATTCATAATGGTTAGGTGGTGTAAACCTATAGCTACAATTATCATATTAATTGAACGATATTCTTGAAAAATGAGATATCATCCGTCGAGTAATAGATTCGATCTATCCTAGCATGAACCCTAACAGGGCCCTGTATGAAGTTGGACCAAGTAAACCATCCACTATAATCAATCCCTTTATTTTCCCAATTATGGTTGAACAATTGGAGAGGGGATTTACACTTAGACCAAGCCTGCTTCTCTGAACCACTGATCATAAAACCAACTACTCCTCCCCTATCACCATCCCATTCAACCATGTTAAAATATTCACCAATTATCCACTCAACATATTGAATAGAGGTCTCCATACACATCCAGAGATGCATACATTCGAGGCTAAGGTTTGGAACATGCACAGAGTGAAAACCCTGCAATCTCTCCTGAGATAGTATAACAATCCACATGCAACAATTTCTTGGGTCACTCCCTAAAGTTCTAATAAAACTATACAAATATGATAAAATAGCTAACACCACCCCACCTCTTCCCTGAACATGATATGTGGCCCAAAATGAGTCATTACAAACGTAACCCATGCAGCTATGAAGCTAAAATTTAAATGACTTGACTTCCTGTAAAAAATCTATTTTTGTCTTGAATTTTTGAAGAACTTCTCTAAAACCCTCCTTTCTACCTAGGATCACCATCCCTCTAACATTCCATGAAAAAATAGAGAGATTCATTCAAATAATAAGGGATTGGACAGAATGCTAAACTTATTATACATCGCCAAGGAATGTTCTCCACTCTCAGGAGAGTGAGTCATTGCTTCCTTAAAATACTTTACCCATGGGGATGGGCTCACAATACTAGCAAGATTGTCCAAATTTTTAGGAGATGAATCTGTTGATTAAGGTTGGTTGTCATTGATGTCAACCCTTGAATAAATCCCCACAAAACAAAGGTTTCGGTAATGGACCCAAGATTTTTTTATGTAAAGATGACTCATTATTGTCTTGTCATGGTTTATAAGAAGTAAAGGTGGATGAACTCCAAAGTGGTCCCCTTATGGTGAAAGCCAGATAATTGGGGAGTTGGATCTTCCCTCAAGTTGTAGCCTAAGAAACTAGGGGGTTGGAGCCTCCTTCCAGTTTCAGCTAGAAAACAAAGGAATTTGGTGCTTCCAATGAATGCAATTCTTCAAGACATATAAGAAAAATCATTCTGTGGTTTTCTCCCGATTTGGGTTTCTACGTAAAACACTGGTGTACTGTGTATGTGTATGTTTGTTCCTTTGTTCATTGCTTATTTACTCTGCAGTTATTGGATGATAATGCTTCATTGATATAACACTTGGATTATATGGTTAAAAAGGACTAAATTGCTCTATTACTGATTCACCCCCCCTCTCCGTAATCCAACAATTGGTATCAGAGCAGGTTCCTTCAAAAATCAGTTTAAGCAATGAAAGGTAGATCATGGAGAGTACTAACTCATATAAAATTGGAATACCAAAGTTTGATGGACATAAGTATGAATTTTGGAGAATAAGGATGAGGACATATATACAGGCACATGGATTTCAAGTTTGACAATCAATTGTAGATGGATACACAGCACCAACAGTTCCACCAACAAATGACAAAGAAGTAAAACTCGGTGAGAATAATTCCAAAGCCACATATTCACTTTTGAATGGTCTCAGTGATGCGGTATTCACCAAAGTTGCACACTATAAATCCGCTAAAGAGATTTGGGACAAGCTTCAAAATATTTATGAAGGAGATACAAAAGTCAAAGCAGCAAAGCTTCAGACTTACAGAGCTCAGTTTGAACAAATAAAAATGAAGGATGATGAAGATATCGCAACCTACTTCTTACGAGTCGATGAAATAGTGAATGCAATCATAAGATTGGGAGAAGAAATTGAAGAATTTGTAATTGCTCAAAAGATACTAAGATCTCTTCCTATGAGATTCAACCCTAAGATATCAGCACTAGAAGAAAGATCAGATCTAGACTCAATAAGCATGGACGAAATGGATGGAATTTTCCCAGCATATGAAATGAGAACTGAGCAGGAAAATTTAGATGTAAAAGAAGCAGCCTTCAAGGCATCCATAAGATCAAAGAAAAAGACAAGGGAACAAGAAGAATATAGTAGCAACAGTGATGCCTCGGAAGATGATGAAGAAGTGGCCAACTTCGTCAAAAGACTGAACAAGGGAACCAACGATAGGTATAGAGGTAAGATCCCTTTAATTTGTTTTAATTGTGATGGTATTGGTCATTTTGGTAACAAATTTCCTCATAAGAAAAAGAGAAATGATGAAGGTTACTCAAAAGGAAAACACACATATAAAGGCAAACGAACTATAAAGAAAATTTTCAAGAAAAACTTATACACCAAAGAAGACATCTCATCATCAGATGAAGATAAAGTCCGTGACAATGAGACAGGAAGAGTTCTATTCATGGCAGTAAAAGACTTTGACAAAGAAGAATCTGAAGAAGAATATGAAGAAGCCAAAAAAGAATGTGAAGAAGTCAAAGAAGAAATCAAAGAGGAAGAAGTTGACTATCGAGAAGAATTACTGTGTGCCATAGAAGTTATCAGAAGAGAAAATATGAAAAACAATAAATACAAGAAAAAGGGCACTCGAGAACTAGAACAAATGATCACAAAATTGAAGGTTCAAATAGAAGAAGATAAAAGAATTGAAGAAGAACTCAAATAACAACTAGAAGAAAATGATAATATCATTGGAAACTTGGAAGTAGAGGTTGTCACACTAAGAAAGGATATTCAAAAGAAAAATATGTAGAATAGCTCAAAAGTTATGGATAACATTATCAACAGTAAAAAAACTCATATTGACAAGTCCGGACTTGGATACAATCAAACAGAAAAGGGATCAAGCTCCAAAAAAACAAACCAAGAAACAAATCCAAAGAGTTATGTAGAAACAATCAAAGAGGATAGGAAGATATACAAGGAAGATTACAGGGAGACTCCTCCACCAAGAAGATTCAGATTTGAGAATCAACAACAGACAAATAGGCCTCAAGAAGAAGAAGGATTCATAAGAGCACCTCCTTTCATAAGATCTTCAACTCTCAGGTATCAAACTGTATTTTTTGGTTTGTGTTATGCATGTAATAATTTTGGACATAAAGTTGTGAATTTCAGAGCTAACAACATGAACATTAACAACTTTGAGAGTTATACACAAAAGGATTGTTCAAGGAGACCTAGTGATACACAAAGAATAAGTTACAATAGGTTTGAATCTTTGAGCACTGAAGTGGAATGTTACAAATACAACAATTTTGGACACATGGCGAAGGATTGCAGAATGACAATCCCTCCTAAAGAACCTCAACAGAATAATAACAGTCACAGACAAGAACGTCATAAAACGACATGGATAAGAAAGCAAGATCAGTATAAAAATGAAGAATGCACAGTCGCTCTACAAGCTAAGCATAAGAAACACGGTTGGTATGTTGACAGTGGATGTTCAAAACACGTGATAGGTGCTAAAGACAAATTTCTTACATTACAAAAAGAAAAAAAATGGATCAGTCAACTTCAGAAATGATAATTAATCCAAAATCATTCGAGAAGGAACAGTCTTAATTGGGAACAAGAAGGAAAAGGCACAAAATGTTCTACTGGTAGAAGATATGAAACATAATCTTCTAACTGTGAGTCAAATGTGTGACCAAGGTTGTAAACTTACTTTCGATTCAGAAAAGTGTGGACTCTGTATATCCCAATAGAGTAAAGTCATTAAACGCCCAAAACTACATTCGTGTCTAGTATGTCCACCACAAAGAAATATTTTTTCATTGGGTAGTTTCCCATGGTTATTGTGAGCTTGGGAATCTGCTTGGTGCAACTCATCTGGTGGCCTCTTGGTATGACTACTTTGAACCCATCGAATTCCTCTATTGGAATTCCTCTCCTCTCGACCATGTTACTGTCAGTGAAGTTATGGGATTCTCCCCCATCGATCAATATTTTCACCTTGTGCCCCTGTAGGACACCTTTGACCATGAAGGTATGATACCTCAGAAATCCTGACATCGATTCCATGACTGGGTTCTTAGCCACCACCTGTGAAGACTCCTCTCCTTATGTTATATGTCCCTGGTCATGTGCCTACTATACCTCCTCATCCTCATCATTATCACTGTCAGAGTATACCTCAATGTAATGGGCCTTTCCCATTCTGTCCTTCTCAACGCATCTGTGCCTTGGTGCCCATGGCTCTTGACAACTGAAACACAATTTATTTTTCCTGAATTCTCTCCTGGTCTCTTCATCCAGTTTGGGATTTCCAGCCCAATCTATCTGAGGTGGTCTGATTTCCTTAGTCTTCGGGGCGAAAGTGGGTTTGGGAGGAAACTGGATTTTAGGTACTGCATCCTACATGTCCCAAGACCTACTGATTGCATCCTATAAAGAGGTATGCTTGTATGCGTTGACCCATCCCCGTAGAGGCTCCATTAGCCCCTCAACAAACAAAATCACCAAACGTCCCTATGAAATGTTTGACACCATCACATCGACCCTATGAAACTCATATATATAGGCCTTTGGACTACCTGTCTGTTTGAGCTGAGCCAACTCTCTGAAGGGAAGCTCAAGGTCCTTCCTGTCAAATCTCTCGACGAGTCTCTATGTGAAGTCCAAGTAGGCGGTAACCCCGGCATTTCCTAAGGTGACTAACCCATGGTACCACCACTCATGGGCCTCGCCATCGAGGTGCAAGGTGGCCAATTTAATGGCATTTGTCTCTATCATTTGGTTTAGCTGGAAGTAAGTGTCGAGCTTCTGAACCCATGATCTAGTGGAGCATTTACAATCCCCATGGAATTTGGGAATAGTGACCTTCCCAAGGGTATGCTGCAACTCAAAATTGTGTGGCATGGCCCTCATGGGCCCTCTTGGTTGGTTTCTTCTCTTCATATTGCAGAACTCCACGAAGGACATGGATGAGTGGAAATCATCTCCTAGTCTCATATACTCCTCTAAATATGCCCTATAGGGCTCATCCGGCTCACCCTACATCAATGGACTTGCGACCTCATTCCCCAAAAATTGGGGCATAGTGGGTGTGGGGGATTTCATGTACAAGTGGGGGTGGCTCTGCATGGTAGTGCATGAGTGGCTTCCTTCTCCATTTTTTGGACCCCCATCACCATTCTAGTTTTTCTTCATTGTGCCCTCTAATGAATTCTTAGCAAACTGCCCCATGAGGTCCATCATGGCCTGTTGACCGTTGGCCAAGTCATTCAATATATTGAACAAACTATTTATTTTGGTATCATATTCTTCCCCCATAGATCCCCTTTCCCTTAGGTATGATAGATGGTGTTGCCTCTCCTATCCCTTCTTCTCTAACCACTTCTTCTTTTTCCCACCTAGAGGGATATGGGGTTCTTCCCCTACATCTCAGGTAGGTAATGTTCTTCTCGTCTTCTGGTCTCATAAATCTGATTTTAAATGCGGCTTAGAGTCCACATATATAGAGGAACATGCTCTAATACCACTATAGTATTCCCACTCAGTTATTTTTGGTCTTTTTCTTGGTTTTACTGTGTTGGACTTTCATTAAACAATTTTCCACTGAAATGTTTATAGAGGTTGTTATGAATTTACTCACTATTGTAGCAATTTTATATGAATTCCTGAGTGTGTACCTTTGACAAAAACTTGGGACGTAGGCTACTTCTCACTGTTTGACTGCCCAATTTGTTGTTATGGTATTTTAGATGGATTCTTGAAGTGTTTTAGATGGTTGGAATAGATTTCATGTGCCCTCACTATTCTCTTTCACCACAAAAAATATAAATGACAACAAACATAATGGGAACCAAAATCACAATCATTGAATAAGGAAACATAGCAGAAAGATTACACTAGTTTATTAGCAACAATACTCATAGATTTGGGCCTGTTATACAATGGTGATGGAGTGTCTATTTACCAAGAGAAGTGAACTTTGTTGTTGTTGTAATAATTATTAGAATCACCTATCAGCCACCTGGGATAGCCTTCCAATCCACGATTTGAGTTGTTAAAGGATTTTTGTGCTTCTATATCTAAAATGCACCCAACAAGGCTCATGACCTCGTCCTCCCTTAGAAATCGACCCAACAATGAAAATTTGTCCCCCACAAAGCTAAATCAAACCCCCAATGAATGTATCGCTGCCCAACAAGGGGAAACATTTCCTATGAACCCAAGATCCATCTTCTATGAACCAGAAATCGACCCCTGTAATTTGGAATATGTCCAACAATGGAGTTTATCCATTCTCACAATAAATTTTCCCTTCTATCTTCAGGTAATGCGTTCCAAAACTCACAAAAAATGGTTGGGGATAAGGACCCACGAATTTATTAAGAAAAGTGGACCTCCTTCATCATGGCAGAGATATCTAATCTATTTGTGAATATGATAGCACCCAGGTTACAATAAGCTCGACCTTCAAGTTAATAACACGACCATCAATAAATAACAACCCCACAAAAATGAATATGTTCCTAGTCTAGAGAGGAATAATGCTGCCAAAAGTAGACTCATCCCGTGAATAAGAAATCAATCCCCTAATGAATACTCAACAACAATTAAAATGTTTTAGCAAACTCCATAAATCGATTTCTAGAAATGATAGTCTCCTTGTCAATGAATCCCACTGACGAAATCTGAGGTGATTTTGTTCTCAGATCTGATTAGGGTATATAGTTTTAACACCAAAACCAGAGATAAACATAAGGGTTTCCAAAAATCATAGAATCTCTTCTCAAGAGATCTCAAATCTATTTTCTTAATGAGAAAATGCAAGAATGAGGGGTGCCTCCTCTTTCCCCTCTTTTATTTCCTCCTTCAGTTATTTCCCACTCACTTTACATTTTAATTTTCTCTTAAAGTCACTTTATGCTTGCACACTTTAAATTTTTTAAGTGACTTTATTTTTCCTAAGACCTATGTCGCCCTTTTTCCCTTTTTCACTTTATAAAGGCATTTCCTAGGAAAAAGTTGAGTTCCCTAGGTAACTTCTCCGACTTAGCCTATGAGAACCAATTTAGGCTAGCGGAACCATTCCTTATGCTTCTTAGGCAATTGTGGACATTACATCGTTATATACATATGATATATCTCTGTTATATTATTTGATCTCTTGCATTATCTATGTATATTTATTTATTATATCTCCGCTCTCATTTTGTACCAAAAATAATCTAGATCAGTTAGATAGAATCTTTATACCAGTTTGATTTTCCATGTTACCCTAGGGTATATCAAAATCCCCATAGGCATAATTGAGACCATAATTTTCCATTCAGTTGTCTATATAAATAGTACACCAAGCACAACACTTGGGGATATCACTCTCACTTACCTAGGAATAAGGTAGTATGGTTAATGGTATGTACTATGGTCCATCCTCCTTAGTGTCATGAAAGATCAGTTGACTACTACTGTTGAAAATATGATGGTATATAAAAGAGTTACATATCCTTGCACTCCCTTTCCCATAACACCCTAAAAAACCCTATCCCATCATGTATAAATGTAGTAAGGAAAATGAAACTCCTACAAATATTATGAAGTCKCATCCTTAACMAGAGAAGAGAATGAATATGTGGAAKTTAAGGTGTCCAAGTTGGAAAATAAAATAGTGATCATGAAAACTAGAATGGAARAGAAGGTTGGAAYCCTAAATATGGYAAGTAAAATAAAATTCCAAAATTTTAAATATGGTATMAAGTTAAACATGGCAAGGAAATATGTTCTCAAAGAGATAGAAAGTAAACATTATCTTAAAGAGAATCTCAAAGACATCAAGGAGGACCTTACAAAGGAGCTCACAATGTTTCTTATCCTAAATTCTCCTCGTCAAGAATAAGATAAGGAGAACAAGAGGATATAGTCTCAGTCACATATGGATAAATTTTTATCACACCTATATAACAAGAGGATTGAGTCCCACATACTTGATAATTCATCACTCCAAGATCCAAACCATTGTGGTTTTAACTCAGGTCCAAGACTAAAGAACTAATTCATTCCCAAGATCAATATGAGGAAATTTAATGGTAATGAACCCATGCTTGGGATAATATTCATAATGGGGATATTATTTCATAAACACCAAGTGTTAACCCTACAAAAGGTAATTGTTGTGTTCTTATATTTAGAACCTAATCATTTTGTGTGGTATTGATGGCTTTGTGAACACAAAAATGACTATGTTGTCTCTTGGTCCATTTTTATGTAGAATTAATAACACATCATGGAGATAATATGAGGAACATGTTCTTTAGTCGATAAACAAATCTTAGGAAAAAAGGTCTAGTTACAGAGCACATTCAATAGTTAAAAAAATGAGTCTTAGATTGAAATACCTTCGAGATGATAAATTGTTGGATCTCTTTATGGCTAGTTTAAAGGAGAGCATTCAACATGAGGTGATCTTATTTAAGCTTCAATCCATGTATAAGGATTTAAATGTGGCAAAGAGAACTGAAGGTAAAAGTATTGTTACCAGAAGGGTTTCCATTGACACCTATAGGGAGAGAAATATTCCCACTCCTAACCTCACTAAACCTACAAGGTTGACACCTCAAAAATTGGATGAAAGGAGAGAAAATGGCTATGTTTTGATAGTGAAAAAAAGTACAGTAAGGGGCATAAGTGTGGTTAGAAGAAATTATTCTACATAGATTGTAAAGAGGAACAAGAAAAATTGATGGAACCTTCTCAATATCCAAAACTAGACAAGCATACTCTAACCATATCATGTTGTGGTTTGGGTGACATTGTGATCTAGAATTTGGTGACATTGTGATCCAGAATTGGATCTAGGAGCTCGATGGGGCTCAGAAAGGCCTAAAAAAAATGTTATCATAATGGCTTCCAAATGGATGTGTGTGTATCCCTCGTTAATACGAACCCAACACAACTTGAACGAGCTCAAACAAATGTCGTATGCTCGGGTTATGGCTATTTGTTCGGTTTGCCAAACATGCAAAAAAGTCAACCAAGTCAAATTCAATGTCGACGTCAGCATGTACGACATGTGACATCAGCATGCATTAGGATGACTTTAGCATGACATCAGCATGATGACATGGTGTCAATAGGAGGTGACACGTGTCACTCATATTCATCATTTTTGGGCTAAGTTGGCACTGTACAGATATGACATGTGTCACCGCATGGATCACACGTGGAAATTCGTACAGTGACATTTTTGTTAGAATATAAGTGGATGTGTTGATTTTACCATTGAAAATACCCTTGTCACCCAACCATAGGCCGAAGCCACCCTCCGAGCACCTTAACCTTGACAGAGAGTCACTTCGAAAGAAAACCCTAGGCTAGATAGCTAAACAAAGGGTAGTGCACCTTTCCCCAAGGATAGCACATCAAAAAGAACTGATCAAATAGTCCAAACCCTAGACAAGAGATAGTCCATGCGTAACTACTAGCTACAGTAGCTGCAATGACAACTCTCCTCCAAACCTACATAGAAACTAGGCAACTCCAGTGTGCACAAGTTCTTTCTTGGAATCTTCATGTTCTTCCTGATGTTTTTCTTTATCTCTTGTCTCCATGGAGTTTCTTATAGATTCGATGCCCTAAAGATTCCATTTCTTTCTTTCATCATAGGATCACGGATGTGGATGGATGTGGATGTATACTTTAAGGCTTCTCTTTGAAGAATATTTCTTTTGAGATTGAACTGGACACGTACTGTCTTTCATGGCTGCTACCATGGATATATACTTCATAATATTTAATGGATCATAAGATTAGCTCCCTCCTAATCCTTGCTTCATGTATGAGGGCATATAATCATCTCCCTCCATCTAACATATTCCATGGTTCCGTCTGCATTCTTGTTGTCTACTGCAATATATAATTGTCTCTCTCTGTCTAATAGAGTCCACACTTCCATCTTGTTGTCTTCTACAAAAACGTCACAAGTCTTTCTCCAATTTCCTCTTGATTTATGACTTCTTTCTATCTTTGCTTCTTCTAAGTCTCTTCATGATGGATTCAATTTATCTTGCAATATCTTTCACATGATTTGTTTGACGTGTTTCATACTTTCATGTGTATTATCTAATGATATCTATCCTTATATTGTTTTTCTTCCATAGGTATAGTTCTTCTTGGAACACATTATCTTCCAAGAGATAGATATACAAGATATGTACATAGACGATTCAAACAAGATATGTACAATAAATAAGAAGAGTATTGTTACCTTTAGAAGAAGAAGTCTCTTTCATCCTGCTTAGTCTTCTTTGTAGGTTCCTTTTCTTCAGTAATTGATGCTTCGTGTTTCTTCTTCCTTTTCTTAAGTTCAGGACAATGATTCTTGTAGTGGCCATACTTTCGACAGTTGAAGCATTGTATTTCTGAAACATCTTTCTCTTGATTTGTATTCTTCTTTGAACCAAACTTCCTTTTGTTCCTCAAGTTCTTCAATCCTGCTGTGAAGGCTTGATCATCTTACTTATTTTGGGGTTTCTCTTTTGCACTAATCCTTGATTCTTCTTGAGCACAACAAGTCCAAAGTTCTTCAAATGTCGGATGCTCCTTTCTTCTGTTCATGCTTGTGGTAAATTCATCCCACGTCTTCTGAAGACAATTGAGTACTATGTTTACCAACTCCTTTTTTGAGATGCTATCTTCAATAGCTTGTAGTTGATCTCTTAACTGAGAGATTATCACAACGTATGATGTTATGTTGTCGTCATCATTCATCTTCATGTCACGGAGCTCATTCTTCAAACTCATTACTTGTCCAATGTTTCTGACTGAGAAAAGGTTTGTTAGAGCATCGTACATCTTCTTTGATTAGTCAAGATGGGAGATGTAAGGTATCAAGTGGTCTTTGATAGAGTCCACTATGATACTCATATAATTGATGTCATCGTATTTGAACGTCTCCATAGCTGCAACGTTCTACGGTTCCTTCTATTTCCCTTCTTCAAACTCTGGTTTCACGATCTTTCCTTTCACGATATCCAACACTTTATTCTTGGAAAGGATGAGATCAATCCTTGTCTTCCATGCTCTGAAGTTATAATCTCCATCTAACTTGTTCTCTGACTTCATAGAGTAAGTCATGGCTACTTGGTCAAACCCTAGATTTGACCACAAACTCAAACTTAGTGTCTTGTCTTGCTGAGAGTACCAGGAGATGCACTAGACTAGGGTGCACTGATCTGTCCATAGATTAGGTCAATACCTTTAATTAAGGTTCCTCAACAAGATGATTAGGGTTTCTGCAAGTGTACTAGCTAGTAACCCTAGCAGTAGTGCTATGGTGACTGCTCCTTCTAGAAACACTAGCGACAGTTCTTCAATGAACTTAATATCCTTACAAATATGCTTCCTTCCAGTAGTTAGACCGAATGAAGGAGGTGTTGGCCCATAACCTATTAGAATATAAGTGGATGTGCTCATTTTACCATTAACAATACCCCTATCACCCAACCATAGGCCGAAGCCACCCTCCGAGCACCTTAACCTTGACAGAGAATCACTCCAGAAGAAAACCCTAGGCCAGATAGCCAAACAAAGGGTAGCGCACCTTTCCCTAAGGATAACACATCAACAAGAACTAATCAAATAGTCCAAACCCCAACCAAGATATAGTCCATGCGTAATTGCTAGCTACAACAACCACAACGACATCTCTCCTCCAAACCTGTGCAGAATCTGGGCAACTGCAGTGCGCACAAGAGTTTCTCTACAATTCTGAGACTTCCTGCTAGAATGAGAATTGGCCTCCTGTATTTATGCTAATTCTGGCTAACTGCCCGAGCCGACGTCTCATTCTAGGTATCTGTCTGTTCAATATATATTATTATTTCTGGTCGACTTCTTCTCTTGGAGGCTAATAACCTAATATAAATTACATTCTTGAGCCGACAAGTCTTCTAGGGTTATTATCCAATTCATTAGGGTTTCTTCTTGCTTCTCGGAGTATTCTATCCTCGTCAAGTTTACACGTGGAGGTAAATACCTCCCGCAGCTACCATAATATCAACAGTTTCCCTACTAAAGATGGAAACATGGAGTACAGATGACAGTTGGGCAGGTGAATGGGCATATGGAATAACATGTGGTAGGGTGGTTGGGTGTACAAACTGATGACATGTCGAACAGGTGGCAGGATGACTGGGCGTACAGTTTGACAATGTGGTCCAATCCTAGGTTGCCACATGGCCCAATCAGGTGGTGCCACATGTCACCCTGCAGATTCCCAATGAAAGTTGGGTAAAATTTTGTTAGGCTGGGAGGTTCGAACCTTCGACCTCTATTATTGTGCTATTTATTAAGTGTAGACACAAATCAATCCCCCTAGCTTTGCTATGAAACTAGAACAAAACAAGAAAGTACACTACTCTTTCCTTAATTTCAATTATCAAATGAGAAATGGATCTAGAACATACCTTTTAAATATTGAAGATCTGACTTTGCCAATGCAATCCAAGCTCCATCGTGAGGCTTATGGAGAGATATCTACAAATAAGCACAAGCCAATGAAGACAAGAATAACAAAGCCTATTTGATATGAAACTATGTATGTGATCAAGGAATCATACAATATGGAAAAATAACATTCATATAGGAAAGAAAAGTATATATGTATTAAACAATATGGAAGAAATATACAACCAGATGCCTTGATGTTGCCAGGTTCCTTCCAACAGTTCCTTGATTCCCACACACTTCTTTCTCCAAGGATTCCAGGACTGTAGATATGATAGCTACTCACAATCTATCTTGAAAAAGAAAAGCTCAAAGCCATTCTAACCAAGCTAACAAGCTCAAGAACTTTCCAACCCAATCAAGCTTAATCCCAATCCAAGCTAACTTTCTCCATGAGAGCTCCTCTCCTTTTATAAGCTGAAGAGGATAAGGTCAGGAGGTTAGGATGATCCCACTAAATCATGAAAGTGAGTAAGATCCAAACCGTTCGGAGGCCAACTCACTATAGAAGCTTCTCCTTATAGAACCATCGAGAAGATGCTCATTTTTCCAACACATAGGAATTTACGCACCCTAGCCATAGTGTAGCCTACAGAAACTCCGCAACCTAGCTATAGAGAAAGGTGCATAAAACAGGAATTTCCGCCCCCTGTGTATAGTGCAACCTGCGAAAATCCTCCTTAATAGGGTTTTTACAAAGAAAAATACAACTTCTTCTCTCAGGTAAAGTTCTTCTCCCTTCTTTCTTTAGGAATTCAGGCCACATACCCCTCTGAAGGAAACATATAGGTTTACATCATTAACGGTCATAGGGATGACAAAAATAATGTGTAACAGAGAGCCCCCCAAAGTATGAAGTTCGAACATAGTGATAGTTGAAATACTTTGTCAAGTGTGTGTAGGGAACAAGGAACACATTGGTCATAAACCTTCCCACAAACAAGGAAATACAGTACAATAATATATAATCACTGAGGTAGGCATTACCATACTCAGAATACAAATGAATCAAAGAATAAATGCTGACATGAAAATATCGATGTCAAGTAAGAGAGTTCAAGGCCACCAAACATACACTATGGATCCATGCCAATATGACTCAAATCTGAACACAGCCACCAAAAATACACTGTGAATCTATGTATCAAAGACTCAAATTTGAACATAGCCACGAGACATACAATGTGGATCTATACAATAGTACAATATGAATATACTCCAACGCAACCTGAATCTATCATAAAATATTTAGGGTCTTCACCTCCATCACTCTATAATATGAATCTAACCATGCAAATACATGTGCTGAAGTCGAACATGCTAGAAACCACTTGATTACTATTCATTAGTGAATACCGTTAACAAATGTGAGGAAAATCACCAATAATGTCAATGACTCCCAAGGTACACTAGTATAATCCAACGGGTGTGAATTATGAGATGAAGTCGAACACTCGATGGAATCTCCCAATCAGGGGTCAATAATGAAAACCCACTGTTGAAAGTGAGAAAACTTGCCATTGAGGCATGCAAGTTCCAAGGTACCAATTATTTTCTAAGTCTAATTCTTGGATAATGTGTTGAAGTCGACAGGAAAATACTTTTGATAGGAGGGCCTTAATGTATCCCCCATCAATGACATGCAATGGGTAAAAATATTTGATGTAGATTAGAGTAACCAGTAACTCAAGACTGAATTAGGGATGGCCGACGCAATAGAAGGATTAAGAACTGCAGAAATGGCTGACACAATAGAAGGATTTCCAAGTTGATCTTCTCTTTGAACATATTGACGGCACGACAACTGTCTTGGAAACATTGACTCAACAATAGGGATGACAGACCAATTTGTAATCTTATAAAGAAGTATGATCATGATACAAGAAGATTTTCCAACCTAGACACAAAGCGAGTGAAATTGTGTCATATTCAAAAGAGACTCTTCCATATCATATAGGTTTAGATACATTTCTTTCCCAATTCCTCCCCCACCATTTTTGGCGAGTACCTCTTTATTTTTACACAAGATTGGGGAGGATAACATATGCTTGTAATGTAAGCTCGTCCTTTGGATGAGTCCTTCGGTGTATATTTAAGGAACCCTAAGAAGGAGTGGTTCGGTCATGTATGGGTTGTTTGATGTGTTTTTAATGAGTCCAAAGAAAGAAAAATCAGGGGTTTTTCATTTTTAGAGAGTCTAAAAAACGCTTAAAGAGAACTCTCTCTGTTCCTTTTTCGTAAATTAGTCATTCAATATATTGAACAAACCGTTGATTTTGGTATCATATTCTTCCCCCATAGTTCCCTTTTCCCTTAGGTATGATAGATGGTGTTGCCTCTCCTGTCCCTTCTTCTCTAACCACTTCTTCTTCTTCTTCCCACCTAGAGGGATATGGGGTTCTTCCCCTACATCTCCGGTAGGTAATGTTCTTCTCGTCTTTTGGTCTCATAAATCTAATTTTAAATGCCCCTTAGAGCCCACAGATATAGAGGAACATGCTCTAATACCACTATAGTATTCCCACTTAATTATTTTTGGTCTTTTTCTTGGTTTTACTGTGTTGGCCTTTCGTCAAACAATTTTCTA
>ML812794.1:58476-70242 GCA_009831015.1 Picea engelmannii
TCCTGTTGTTAGCTCTGCAATTTACAGCTTTATGTCCAAAATTATTACAAGCATAACATAAACCAAAAAATATAGTTTGATACCTCGTAGTTGAAGATATTATGAAAGGAGGTGCTCTTATGAATCATTCTTCTTCTTGAGGCCTATCTATCTGTTGTTGATTCTGAAATCTGAATCTTCTCAGTGGAGGAGTGTCCATGTAATCTTCCTTGTATATCTTTTTATCCCCTTTGATTGTTTCTACATAACTTTTTGGATTTGTTTATTTCTCTATTGTTTTGGAGCTTGATCCCTTTTCTATCTGATTGTATCCAAGTCCAGACTTGTTAAGATAAGATTTTTGACTGTTGATAATGTTATCCAGAACTTTTGAGCTATTCTGCATATTTTTCTTTTGAATATCCTTTCTTAGTGTGACAATCTCTGCTTCCAGGTTTCTAATGATCCTGTCCTTTCCTTATAGCTATTTTTTGAGTGCTTCTTCAATTCTTTTATCTTCTTCTATTTGAACCTTCAATTTTGTGATCATTTGTTCTAGTTCTTGAGTGTCTTTTTTCTTATCTAGTTCTACTTGTAGTTTCTTGTTTTTCTTCTTTTTTCTTCTGATAATTTCTATGGCACTCATTAATTCTTCTCGGATGTCAACTTCTTCCTCTTCAATTTCTTCTTCATATGCTTCTTCATATTCTTCTTCGGAGTCTTTTTTATCAGAGTCTTCTACTACCATGAATAGAACTCTCCCTGTTTCACTGTTACTGACTTCATCTTCATCTGATGATGAAATGTCTTCTTTGGTGAAAAAGTTTTTCTTGAAAATTTTCTTTGTAGTTATTTTACCTTTATATGTTTGTCTGCCTTTTGAGTAACCTTCATCATTTCTGTTTTTCTTATGAGGACATTTGTTAGCAAAATGACCAATACCATAACAATTAAAAAAAATTAAAGGAAGCTTACCTTTGTACCTACTGTTGGTTCCATTGTTCAGTCTTTTGACAAAGTTGGCCACTTCTTCATCATCTTCTAAGATGTCGTTGCTGCTACGATATTATTCTTGTTCTTTTTTCTTTTTCTTTGATCTTTTGGATGCTTTGAAGGTTGATTCTTTTACATCTGGATTTTCTTGTTCAGTTCTCATCTCATATGTTGTGAAGATTCCATGCATTTCGTCCATGATTATTGAGTTTAGATCTGATCTTTCTTATAGTGCTGATATCTTAGGGTTTCATCTCTTAGGAAGAGATCTTAGTACCTTTTGAGAAATTATAGATTCTTCGATTTCTTCTCCCAATCCTATGATATCATTCATTGTTTCATCGACTCGTAAGAAGTAGGCTGTAATATCTTCATCTTCCTTCTTTAGTTGTTCAAATTGACCTCTGTAAGTTTGAAGCTTTGTTGCTTTGACTTTTCAATCTCCTTCATAAATATTTCGAAGCTTATCCAAAATCTCTTTAGCATATTTACAATGTGCAACTTTGGTGAATACCATATCACTGAGACCATTCAAAAGTGCATTTATGGCTTTGGAATTATTCTCACCAAGTTTCACTACTTTGTCATTTGTTGGTGGAACTGTTGGTGCTATGTATCCATCTACAATTGATTGCCAAAATTGAAATCCCTGTGTTTGTATATATGCCTTCATCCTTATGCTCCAAAAAACATACTTCTACCCATCAAATTGTGGTATTCCATTTTTATACAAGTTGGTACTCTCCATGATATACCTTTCAGTGGTTAAACTGATTTCTGAAGGAACCTGCTCTGATACCAATTGTTGGATTACTGAGAGGGGGGGTGAATCAGTAATAGCATAATTATAATCCTTTTTCTTCAAATGTTATATCAATGTAGAATTATTATTCAATAATGAGCAGTAAGAAATAAACAATCACACACATACACAGTACACTAGTATTTTATGTGGAAACCCAAATCGGGAGAAAACCACATAATTCTTTTTCTTATATGTCTTGAAGAATTACATTCATTGGAAGCACCAACTTCCTTTGTTTTCTAGCTGCAACTGGAAGGAAGCTCCAATCCCCTAGTTTCTTAGGCTACAACCTAAGGAAAGCTCCAACTCCCCAATTGTTTGGATACAACTAGAAGGAGGCTACAACCCCCAATGTTCTTCGGCTACAACTAGAAGGTGGCTGCAACCACATGTCCTTTCCCCGTCCTGCCACCCTGAAGTAGAAGTAGAATGATGGAACCACTGTCATACTATCATTGTGCGATATACCGTTGTAAACCTGTACCAATAAATCTGAACCATGCATCAACCTGTACCTCAACCTGTAATCAACTTGTACCATAAACAAGTGCATCAACCATGAACCAACTTGTAATCAACCTGTACCATAAAAAAGTGCATCCAACCATGTACCAAGTATGTACCAATCATGTGAACATCGTCAGCTATACACCTCATGTATGTGCTCCAACTCATCAACTAATTGTCTCAACCATGTACTCAACATGTACTACAACCAAAATCCCTCATCAATCCTTAACTTTAAAAACAAGAGACTAGCATTTTCATCAAACTTTTCTTTAGTCTCACATGCCTAGTTTTGGATTAGTCAACAACCCTATCTTGAAGTAATCATAAATTTTAACCTGTAATGTATAAAGATATGAAACTGATACACAATGTTATTCAGTGTGTTTAATACAATTCCTCCAAGTTTCACTACTTGGAACCTCTCAGAAAAGGAGTTATAGAAAAAATGACATACCTTGCGGAATTCTGGATTATTCTAGAGAGCGAACTTGTAGAGCGTGCCGCGCACAAAATATTTGATGAAAGGATATGAAACTATTAAAAAAACTACTACAGACTATACCCTAACCAACATATTTGGTATCACTAAATGTGGATCTGTTATGAAGAATGTATGACATTTTTACCTGAAACACCTGATTTTGACTAGTTTCAGGATTGGCCACAAACCCTATTTTCCACATAGTGTAACTCACAAAATACAACGACCTACAAGCTGATTTTTTTTTCACATATACTTGGATATCTTTTCTCACTTGCATAGAAATTTCACAGTGTAAATAATTATAGAAAAATATTTATAGCAAAAATGATGAGATGACTTGTAAATAACATACCTTAGAAAGCACCATCAAAAGAACTTATCCTTCCTTGCATTTCATCCTTATTTTCTTCACCTTCACTAAAAATTCCGGTTTAGATATCCTTGGTTACCTCAAAAACATATAGATATTCAATATGCTCAATTTTGATTCAAATGAGAGAGCCTTGCCTCTTATTTATACTCTCCAAGTAGCTTCCTTAAAAACATTTTCTAGGTCACTTGGCCCCTTATTTTAGGGTTGGGTCCACTTCTAATTTCTCCATTTAATTTATTATTGAAATAATTTATTTTGTATTCACTTTGAATTATAATACACTCATCATTTCAATTTATTATTTACCTTTTAAAATCTCTTGAACCACATTGACTACTCTGACCTTTTGGGGCTTCTAGATGACATATGAGGGTCCTCCAACTTCGTAAGGCCATAACTCTCAAACCGTGAGGATTTATGTGACGTTCCACATACCACCAGAAATGAAATAACAAGCACTATCCATCTAGGATATTTTACCTGAAAAAATCACTTTCCTTCATCTTATTATTCCACAATTAAGCATGGGTTCTCTTACTCCACAAAGCATCTTCCCATGAGGGCTTTCACCATAAGGGGACCACTTTGGAGTTCATCCATATTTACTTCTTATAAACCATGAAAAAACAATAATGAGTCATATTTACATCAAACACTATTGGGTCCATTACCCAAGTCTTTGTGCTACGGGGCTTTCTTCAAGGTTTGACATCAATGACAACCAACCTTAATCAACAGTAGCTTCAATGAGAACTCTCCTCCAAACTTGTGCAGAAACTAGGAAACTGCAATGCGCACAAGTGTTTCTCTCCAATTCTAAGACTGCCTGCCAGAATGAGAACTGGCCTCCTATATTTATACTAATTATTGCTAACTTCCTAGGCTCACTTCTCATTCTAGGTATCTATCTGTTCAATATATATTGTTATTTATGGTCGACTTCTTCTCTGGGAGGCTAATAACCTAATACAAATTATATTCTTGAGCCGAAAAGTATTCTAGGGTTATTAGCCAACTCATTAGGATTTCTTCTTGCTTCCTGGAGTATTCTATCCTCGTCAGGTTTACACGTGGAGGTAAATACCTTTCACAGCTACCATAATATCAATAGTTTCCCTACTGAAGATGGAAACGTGGATTACAGATGACAGTTGGGCAGGTGAATGGGCATATGGACTGACATGTGGCAGGGTGACTAGGTGTACAGACTGTTGACATGTTGAATAGGTGGTAGGATGACTGGGCATACAGTTTGACAATGTGGTCCAATCCTAGGTCACCACGTGGCCCAATCAGGTTGTGTCATGTGGCACCCTACGAATTCCCAATGAAAGTTGGGTAAAATTTTTTTAGGCTGGAAGGTTTGAACCTCGAACTTCTATTATTGGGCTAATTATTAAGTGTGAACACAAATCAATCCCCCTAGCTTCGCTATGAAACTAGAAAAAAACAAGAAAGTACACTACTCTTTCTTTAATTTCAATTATCAAATGAGAAATGGATCTAGAACATACCTTTTAAATATCAAAGATTTGACTTTGCCAATGCAATCCAAGCTCCGTCGCAAGGCTTATGGAGAAATATCTACAAACAAGAACAAACCAACGAAGACAAGAATAACAGAATCTATTTGATATGAAACTATGTACATGATCAAGGAATCATATAATATGGACAAATAAAATTCATATAGGAAAGAAAGGTATATATTTATTAAAGAATATGTAAGAAATATACAACCAGATGCCTTGATGTTGTTAAGTTCCTTCCAACAGTTCCTTGCTTCCCACAAGCTTCTTGCTTCAAGGATTCTGGGACCATAGATCTGATAGCTACTCAAAATCTATCTTGGCAAAGAAAAGCTCAAAGCCAATCTAATCAAGCTAACAAGCTGAAGAACTTTCCAACACAATCAAGCTTAATCCCAAGCCAAGCTAAATTTCTCCAAGAGAGCTCCTCTCCTTTTATAAGCTGAAGAGGATAAGGTGAGGAGGTTAGGACGATCCCACTAAATCATGAAAGCGAGTAAGATCCAAACTGTTCGGAGGCCACCTCACTATAGAAGCTTCTCCTTATAGAACCATCGAGAAGATGCTCATTTTTCCCATGCACAGGAATTTCCGCACCCTAGCTATAGTGTAGCCTGCGAAAACTCCACAACATAGCTATAGAGAAAGGTGCAGAAATCATGAATTTTCACACCCTGTGTATAGTGCAACATGAAAAAATCCTCCTTAATAGGGTTTTTACAAAGGAAAATACAACTTCTTTTCTCTGGGAAAGTTCTTCTCCCTTTTTTCTTTAAGAATTCAGGCCACTAACCCCTCTGAAGGAAACATATAGCTTTACATCATTAGCAGTCATAAGGATGACGAAAATAATGTGTAACAAAGAGCCCCCCAAAGTATGAAGTTAGAACAAAGTGATAGCTGAAATACTTTGTCGAGTGTGTGTAGGGAATAAGGAACAGGTTGGTCAAAAACCTTCCCACAAACAAGGAAATACAGTACAATAATATATCATCACTGAGGTAGGCATTCCCATACTCATAATACAAATGAATCAAAGAATAAATGTCTACATTCAAATATCGATGTCAAGTAAGACAGTTCATGGCCACTTTACATACACTATGGATCCATCCCAATATGACTCAAATCTGAACACAGCCACCAAAAATACACTGTGAATCTATCTGTTAAAGACTCAAATTTGAACATAGCCATGAGACATACAATGTGGATCTATGTAATAGTACAATATGAATATACTCCAACGCAACTTGAATCTATCATAAAATATTCAGGGTTTTCACCTCCATCACTCTATAGTACGAATCTAACCATGCAAATACATGTGATGAAGTTGAACATGATAGAAACCACTTGATTACCGGTCATTAGTGAATACCATTAAAAAATGTGAGGGAAATCACCAATAATGTCAATGACTCCCAAGGTACACTAGTACAATCCAACGGGTGTGAATTTATGAGCTGAAGTCGAACACTCAATGGAATCTCCCAATCAGGGGTCAATAATGAAAACCCACTGTTGAAAGTGAGAAAGCTTGCCATTGAGGCATGCAAGTTCTAAGGTACCAATTAGTTTCTAAGTCTAATTCATGGATAATGAGTTGAAGTCGACAGGAAAAGACTCGTCATAGGAAGCCTTTAATATATCCCCCATCAATGACATGAAACGGGTAAAAATATTTGTTGTAGATCAGAGTAGCCAGTAACTCAAGACTGACTTAGGGATGGTCAACACAATATAAGGATTAAGAACTGCAGAAATGGCCGACACAATAGAAGGCTTTCTGGGTTGAGCTTCTCTTTGAACATATTGACGACACGACAACCGCCTTGGAAACACTGACTCTACAACAGGGATCACAGACCAATTTGTAATCTTATAGAGTATGATCATGAGACAAGCAGATTTTCCAACCTAGACACAAAGCGAGTGAAAGGGTGTCATGTTCAAAAAGGACTCTTCCATATAATACAGGTTTAGATACATTTCTTTCCCAATTTCCCCCCCACCATTTATGGCGAGTACCTCTTTATTTTTACACAAGCTTGAGGAGGATAACATATGCTTGTAATGTAAGCTCATCCTTCGGATGAGTCCTTCGGAGGATATTTAAGGAACCCTAAGAAGGAGTGGTTTAGTCATGTATGGGCCTTTTGATGTGTTTTTAATGAGTCCAAAGAAAGAAAAATGAAGGGGTTTTCATTTTTAGAGAGTCTAAAAGATGCTTAAAGAGAACTCTCTCAGTTCCTTTTTCGTAAATTAGTTTAATGAGACAGAAAAACTGATAAACTACCACCCATCAAACATTTTCTTCAAATACTTTTACGAGTGTTCAAAAAACAAGGTCGCTCGGCAATATTTTCATGTTTAGAGAGTTGGAAAAGAGCTTAAAGGGAACTCCAAGGGGTTCCTTTTCCATATAACCTTTATGAGTCTGAAAAAGTGATAAAAGTTTACTCGGTTACATTCTTATGTATTTACAAGCATGAGAAATAACAAAGACTAAGCTCGGTAACTTATTCTCATGTATTTACGAGCATGATAAAGAATAAAGACTAAGCTCGGGATTGTTTTCATTTTTACGCAAGCTTAAAACAAAGCAAAATTATGCTTGGGATAGATTTTATTTTTTCACAAGATTAAAACTAAACAAAAATATGCTTGGACCTAGTTTCATTTTTACACAAGATTGAACCATATCAAACTATTCTTGAGGTAGGTGGTTTCTTTTTTACGCAAACTTGAACCAAAGAAAACTATGCTTGTGACTTCCCAACACATGGTTCATAGATTCGTGTGGTTGTTACTTAGCCCCCAGCTTAAGAAATCATTTCCCCCCAAGATTCAGTTCATCCAACATCACAGGAGGATGAAAAGAATCTTCAAATACTATACATAACGAAGTACTTGACTCAATCGAAGATAGGGAAAAACTATTTCATTTTTTAATGAGCTTGACATAGGAACAAGAACTATGCTCGTGAATCTAGGTTCAATCCCCAGACCTCAGTTTCATTTTTTAACAAGATTGACACAGAAATAGAAATTATGCTCGTAAGCTCTATTTAATTTTTTAATGACGTTTCTATAGAGATGCAAAAACTATCCTCATATTTGGTTTCATTTTTTAATGAGATTGAAATTAGAATACTATGCCCAAAGCCGGTTTCATTTTTTAATGATCTTGAAATCAGAAAACCATGCTCAAAGCTAGTTTCATTTTTTAATGAGATTGAAATCATAAAACCATGCTCAAAACTCTCTTCTTGATCATGAATTCCAAGAGGAAAGTGCTTTGGAAGGACACCATGTCAAAGGGAAAAAATCGGTCATGGATTCCAAGAGATATTCACTCAATGGAAGAAACACACTCTAGAAGGAACACATGTTGAGGGTCGTGATAGGGGTAAGGAGATCAGGCTCTAATAGCCCTACTGAAGAGATCACCATGTCAACTATTGGATCCAAGTCATAAGAAATTGAGCTTATAGCGAGAGGCTCATTTTCATCGATAGCTAAAGGCATGGGAGACAATGACACATAATTGACCTGTGGCAAGGGCGATACCGTCTGCATATAAGAACCGTTTAGGGAGTTCATTGGGTTGACGGTCAAGTTAGGACCAACAAACGAAATTGATCAATAGTCACCATTATTCCATCATGTGAGAATTTGTTATGGAGCAAATCGAAATCGAAGGGGTCTTGGACTACCATGACATCAACAAAGAAATTTTCCCTCCCAAATTTATGGGAAACTGAGGAAGGATCCCTAAAGGGTGACTAGTTCTTTTTTTAAAAGATAATAGATTATGTGTAACTGACGCAAGTTGAGGATAACCTAAAGCTTTCCAAACAATAAATGACAAAATACTAATAGATGAACCTTCATCTATTAATGTTTGAGGAATGTCCCGACCACAAACTTGTATTGTAATCTTGAAAGGAATGTGAGAGGGAAGATGAGGTCGAGTTAGCACACTCCAATTTAAAAGGATGGCCTTAGTACTTGGAGGGAGTTATATGGGAGAAGGTGGAATGGCCCCTAGCACGGTAGATTCTATATCAATGAGAAAAATGTGGGTAGTATCAGGTTTACTCTCTGGCGAGAGAGTAAGATCAACTAATGACAAAATCAGATCGACCACTTGGGTTTCATTCTCGAAGGGAATAATGGGGTCGACGGGTGGAAACAGATCGACCACTTGGGTGACATTCTATAACGGGAGAGTGGGATTGATCAAGGATGGGATTGGATCAACCACTTTGTCAACTGGTTCAACTAAGGATGTGACCATATTGATTGCATGATTAACTAGATTGATCGACGAAGGGAACAGATTGATCATTCCATTAACTATAGGTGGGTCAAGAGTAAGCTTGTGATAAGTAGCTGGAAGTTGAGGATGGGAAACAATCATGTATTCCAGTAATTTCGAGGCTTCGTCCATACAAGGGAAAAGGTGAGTTTGATGACTCCCTCCACATAAAATACATGGGAACTTGACTCTACTTTTCTTCTTCCCAACAGTATATTGACTAGTTGATGGGAGGTCATCAACATTTTGTTCAGAGGTTAATGACATGGGTTGGCGAGGTTGTGTAGACCATGCTTCTATAACCTTGGATAAACAAGGGAAATCTTTAAGAAGATGGTTACCCTTACAAAGCCTGCAAGGGTACTTGGGCTTACGGGTTGTTTGGGTGATCTTTGTATGATCAACATTCCCAACACAATTATCAGTAACTGGTGGTTTTCCAACATGTCTGACAATGGTTGGAAGTTTGGACCCTTGTTTATTTTTCTTCTTCTTATTCTTCCTTTTCTTCTTCTTCTTAGCCACCAAGATACTAGCTTCATAACTTTCATTCAATGAAGAAGATGAAACATAAGAGGACCTTGTAAGAGAAGAAGGCAAAGAAGATCTTATTGGTGAAGAAGGTGAAGGATCAACATGAGGTTGATGTTCTTGGGGGGAAGTTCTTACAACAAAAGCACTAGTTGGATTCAAGATTACCTGAGTGGAAAACAACCATACCAGTAATCCAATTGTGAGACCCGGAAGGCTCAAAGTAGCAACGTGAGGAAGACCAATGTTTCCATAAGAAGGAAAAACATAAGGTTCTCTTGGAAAATGGGTTCCCTCATTGGTTATTCCAGGAACTAATACCATTAAACATAGATCCAACCTAGAGTATGCTAGGGAAAACAAACAACACATGCTAAAAATCTAGGAAGCAAATAAGAAAACAAAACCTTCTCACAATGAACACACTAGTTGGTGATGAAATCCAACGTCGTGAAAACAATATAAGAAGGGGATGAGATAGAGCGGGTGGAAACTTTATGTTGACGAACTTCTTAATGGACTTATGTCTTGGTGCAAGATCCCACACATAATCGTGGGTATACCTTCCATGGAGCTCAAGTGAGTTTGGACAACGTCGATTCCAGGTACCGTGAAGATTTCCCCCTCCACATTCACCTTGTGTAAAGACCCTAAAGAGATAGGCCACTAAGGATACCAATTACTACAGTGATGCTTGGGGAAACAATCGATAGTATAATCCACACGCAAAGGCAGGGTATCTAGCTCGAAATCAACTTGAAAGTATTCCACTCATCATTGTGGGTATACCTTCAAGTGACCCCCATAATACGTGCAATCTCTACACCAAGAACATCAAAGCAGGGTGAGTAACTCTGCCAGTCTCAATGCGACCTCGTGATTGACCCTTGTGTGAGAAGGGATTCCCAGGACAAAATGTTGCAATTGGATTTGAACTCTCCTTATCACAAGATTCTATTTTTGTTTGCATCTTTGGAAAGTTATCTTTCACACCTATTCCAAATCCCTACAACTAATCTAATGTAGGTTTTCTACTAGAAAATATAAAAATGTCTAATCAATTTTTATAAGCACTTTATTTTAAGGTTGTTGTTACTCAAGAGGAAAATGGCGTGTACTAAATGATGTTTTGACTCACTCGAAAGTTATGCAAAGAGATGAAGATGCAATCTTTTCATTTCGATGAAAGATATGATACGAGAAAGAGAAAACATTTATCATTCCCAGATGCACAATGTCCCAAAATTTATTAAACTTATCAATATCAAGATTCTCAAGAAATGAGCAAAATAGATTGTACACCAATACACGATTCATGCCCCCCCTGGCCATGAGGGGGAATTTTTTAAGAATTTAAGACCAAAAATCATGCAATTTCTCTACTTCAAATGCAAGGATTCCCCCAATCCAATGCAAAGAAATAAATAAGATTTTTGTTTCAAAGATACACTAAAAACAATAGAAAATCGATATGAAACAAGACAACCCAAACAAATTTTCTCTTTTAACATAAACTATTCAATAAAAGAAAAAGAATTTCTTTCACTAAATAATTCTAAATAAAAACAATGCTTTGTAACTGAAAGACACTCAAAGAAAGAGATCAAATCTTTCAAAACAAAACAAGCCAAAACAAAGCAAAGATGGCTAAAAGCAACTCAAAAACTGTCAAGCAAACTGTAAACAGTCAAATATAGGCTCCAAACATTTATCCCAGGTGATCAAAAGAAAACTGGGCATCATAAGACAAAAATCCCCAATCCAAAAAATTCTACAGACACTGTCGCAGGCCAACAATAGGTTACAGTGTGGAAATCAACAGTTTCTGCAGGATAGCAATGGGCAGGGTGCAGAAAGTTCGCACTGGTCTAAATAGCCAGGGTGCAACAAGCTAAGGTTTCCATAGGATTCATATAGAACACAGTGCGGAAATGTCTATAAAAAAGAGAAAATGGGAAAAAGGATAAAGAGTCTAAAAGAACTTTCAGATCCAAAGAGGCTGGATGGATCACCCATAGACTCAAAAAACAGAACCCAAGCAATCAAAGCAAGAAAGTAAGGAAAACTAGGAAAAACATTTGTTCCCCAGTACAGTCGCCAATTTTGTTATTGGGCTAATTGCTAAGTGTGGACACAAATCAATCCCCCTAGCTTCGTTATGAAACTAGAACAAAACACGAAAGTACACTACTCTTTCCTTAATTTCAATTATCAAATGAGAAATGGATCTAGAACATA
>ML812794.1:71766-97209 GCA_009831015.1 Picea engelmannii
GAGGATTACTTGGAGAGGAAGCAACCGAATCTGTGTGAATATTCAAAGGGAAAACGTGAATAAGGAGAGGATCCTCCTCAAATTCCTCCTTCACCTCCATCTTCACCTCCTTCTTCTCCTTCTTCAAGTTCAAGTTATAAATCTAATGCAAAGAAACATGTTCATAAACATAAGAATGAAATGCCATTATTAAAACCTGATGTTAAATTTGAATTACCCATATATGATAGTGAAGTTAATGATTTTCATATTGAATGATTTTCATAGTACTCATAATTTTATTTTCCACAAATCAAGGAAACTTCTAAATTTCCTTATATATCTAGCACTGGTATTTTAAGTAATGATTGTAGATGGAGGTACCATAAATTGTTAAATTCAGTTCCATAGTACTAAGCTCACTATGGAGGGTTATATATTAGAAAACCTAATTATTTCAATCCAAATGGTTGGTGCTAATTTGGTCTTAGAGGTTCAATGGTTAAAACTGTTGGGAATTTGTTGGCAGCCGATTCACATTTTTTATGATCCTATAAGCTTCCTACACCTATGTCTTGCAAACATCAATTTTTTTGTCGCAATTTTCAAATAAATGACATTTTCATTTTTTGCGACATTTACACACTTATTTTTGTTTTGTTTTCACGACTGTAAGCATGAAAACTTAATCTTTCGAAGTTGTATTTCGATCACTGTCTGAACTATCATTATCTTTTGTCGATATGCCTATTGCACTTACCTTTTGTAGCTGGCAGAACTTTCGAACTATACTCATTGGACATTCTTATATTGATTGTGTGACTGGGTTTCATTGAGTTTGCAATGCATTAATATTTGGGTTTTTATTTTTATTTGATTTACATGACCTTTTGGTTTCATAAGATACATGGGTGTTATGGTTAAATCTTTCATATATATCTTTCTAATATGATACCTATGTTGATTATATGAATACCTATTGGCACCTAGGTTAAATTATGGACATGATCTGTTACAATACATTGGCGCATGGTTAAACATATGCTATTAGTTTTAAATCGTATGATTAATGGTTTCAAAATTTGGTATAACATCGATTGAACATGTTTGTTTATACACTTACCATTGTTTCATTGGTTAGGCAAATGACTTGAGTGTTAAACCATGCTATAGTTGGTATAACAACTATGAACGCCGGTGGTAGTACTATTGACCATAATTGTTATGCATGGCAGTGAATAGCTCCACCACCTTCGCACGATGGCATTTATGCCTACCACTTATCACCGTTCACTTCTGCTACCAGCGCGCATTTCTGCTCCTGTGTGTGTGTTGTAATCCAAACCCTAGGTTTAACATGTGCTCGACTCCATGGCACCAGTCGTGCAGATCGAGACAAATGGCAACCAAGCCCTGTTAATGTTTGATAATGCCCGCAAAGACTTGGAAGATAATGGGTGGCTCACCTTCGTGAAATGATTTGAGGGTTTTAATCTCTGTGTAGCACGACAGTTTTCCATGACCTTCGATGGTTGTAGAGCCAAGGTGGGTGACATACAGTTGGAAATTGATGAGAAATTTATCATTCTTGCCACAGGGTTACCTGCCACAGGACAACGTTGGTTCAAAAATTGTAAGGTCGAGGAGGTCCCATGGACACTGTTGTTCCTCTTGCGCAAAGTCGCATCTTGTGACAGAGGTATGCCCATCTCTGCACTTAAACCACGATGGCATGATACTTTGATGGTCATCAAACAGTTCGTGACCTGTGAAGGTCGATACGGACTTGTGCGTCTCTACCACCTGCGTTTGCTTATGATTTTTATGTGATACTCATTGAATATGCCCTTTTATTTTCATCGTAGCCTATATAAAATGTCGAAAAGGTTCAAAAGGCAACAGGCTGACAGTAGCCTGTTCCACTATGGGCTTATTAAGCTTATCGTTGTTTATCATTTGGGTTTGCACGGGGATAGCTGGAGCGCTTTCGTTGCTCGAAATGATTTCGAGGACCTGAACTCGGTCTAGGTTGACAAGCCTATGGTGAATGAAACCAAGGATGAGCCACCTATGCCCTTCCATGTCCTAGTGCCTAAACCCTCGGTCGACCTTGGTATTGACTTACCCAATGCTATTATTGAGAAAGTTGAGACTATTAATTTACTTGTGAGCAAGAAGCCCAAGGAAAAACTTACTGCTAACGCTAAGGGTAAAAAGAACCCACGTTTGATTTCACGGATGGCCAGGAACAAACCTAAACCCTCTGCTGAGTCAAAGCCTATTGTCCTAAGTGAGGACTTCGATTCTGACGTGGAACATTTTTTAGCTAGCGAGTACCCTTATTCGCAGGGTTTATGTCCCGATCCCCCTTATGATTTCGTATCTAACCTTCCCCCCTGCCTAAAGAACGACTCTAGCTACCCAGGTATTAAATTGCCTCGTGAAACCCTCGGTCATTTGGCCAAAGCCTCGCCTGCTTTTTCTAAACCCACACAGTCACCCTGTGACCAATGCGATTCATGGTTGGAATGATATTACATTAATGTTCCCATACTCCAATCAAAAATTCAATCACTGGAAGACCAGATTGTAGCGCTAACCATTCAAAGAGCCAAGCTCCAAGTAGCTGATAAGAAGCAAAAGACAACAGGCTACATCCTTTTCAAAAACGTTGAATCAACCACAGCCGTTGTCAACTCTAAATTGGCATGATCAAGCCGTCTCATCGCTGTACAGGTATGAAAATTTGATATTTTTTGTTGTGAATAATTTAGTTTAATATAATGATTTGTATTCTATTTTTAAATAGCTCAGTCACTCATCCAAATGCCTCTGTCATTCGGTGATCATTTTTTGCATGGTTTCGTTTGATAAAAATAGAAGGAATTTCAATTTGATATACGATTTGCTCATAGATTTTTATTGGATTTGAATGGATTTGTTTGGATTTCATTTGCTAAGTTTGTCTGAGTGAAGTAACGAAATTAATGGTGTGTTTTCAATACAATTCGATTTGTATCCACTCCGCACGAGAAGTACCATACTCAATTTAGAATACGATTATGCTCGGATTCGATCTCGTATGATTTGTATACTGTGATTGGTACATGATCTCAGGAGTATAGTTGTTATGATATGCTGTGTCATATGATTTTCCAAATCCTAAGTACCAGTCTGTTCAATTTAATTTGGAAAGACATACTCTGTTTTTATAAAAAATGATCTCACTAAATCTGTGTGAATGTGCCCAAATCATGGAATGTTTTTGATTCGTAATCACTATGTTAAAACCTTTTTTGTTCAATTCACTTCTATTCTGACTGGATTATGAGTTGGCAAGATTGTTCTATGAACTGGACTAGTGTTTTAATTGCTGATCTATTTGATTCGTAAAACAAGTTGATCAACATTCGTTACTCCTGTCAAATCCAATTATAATCCATTTCCAAATGAACGATTCTGACCAAAGTCAAAACGATCTTGTTTTCCCAATTTGCAGTAACAAATTACGAATTTTGTTTCTAATCAATCGGTCCTGTTACGATTTTATTTCAATTGATTTTTGTGCCATTTTGAATTAATCTATTCGTGGCTATGTCAACATAGTGATAACGATCTGATAATGATCTTGTTTGACTCTGATCATATCCCTTGCTGATAAGATAGCATAACAATTGTATGCAATTTGTTTTGATTGTGTCGATTCCAAATTGATATCAAACAATTTCACAATGTTTGGATTATGGTTCTGTTCATTCAATTTTGTGGTGACACAAGAAATAGAGTACGCCTATCTCTATAGGCATTCATTGATTTGGATCCTGTTTGATTTTGAATGTTATAACAAACTCAAATTAAATAATTCATTTTCAAATGGCTATTGGATGTCAATTAAATGGAATTCTTTAAAAGATTCTTTAATCGATTTTAATGTTGATTTTGTACCTTATTTAGACTAGCTACATAATCAGATGATTCTGTAGCCAGTCTACAGAATTAAATTTTTTATCATTTTATTAATAAAAGATCCTTCTAATTTGTTCATTTTTGTCCTTTTTAGGTGAATTCGAATTGCATGGGATTTCATGGACAGTCTAGAGGATATTTGGATGTTTTATTTTTATTTTAGTTTCTTAGTTTAGTTGAAATTGGGATATCTTCCCAGATTTTATGTAAACAGATTTATAACTTCCACTGGGAGGTTTTACCCTATGGAAAACCTTTAAATACATATTGTTTTGTGTAATAAGGATCATCCTCGCTTGTGGGAGAACCAGGATTATGGATATATAATATAGACTGAGACAAAAGTTGATGTTCTGCTACAACTTTCGCTTTTCATAATTTCAATCTTTTCTTTCATGTTATGCTTATCAATTTGCATTTAATTAGTGACTACTTTAGCTATCATAGTCTTTTGCAAATGATATGAATTAATTAATATGATCTATGTCTGATTTCTTCCATTACTTCAAAACACAGAAATTACTTGATTCAGTTTATAAATGACAGATTTCTCTTCTTCATCAATTGAATTATAAAGTATAGGTTTTTGCATAACAGGTTTACCTAATTGTGGAGATTTATAAATCATATGATTGTTGTGATTTTTATGTCTTGTTTGTCCTATAAACAAACTTAGAGAGCATTGTAGCTATCGTTTATGAGAAGCTTCTGGATTATTCAGTGTGAGTTTCCTTCGATCTGCTAGAACAATCATCATACACAGCGCAAATCTGGAGCGTTTCTCCAGGTTAGTTTATGATTTATTTTCGTTAATTTGTTTAGTATAATTCAAGTAGTTTGATTAGATATATTCGTAGTTTAGGTTAGTGATTTAGTTTCGTTATTTTTTATGTTTTATTTCTGTTCATAAAAATTATAAAAGAAACAAAAATATCTCTTGTTGTCTTAGGGCAAAATGCAAATGAGTTTTTCAGGTTTTATTTAAATCTGTAAATTGTGGATATTGTACATTTTGTGAATAAGTTATATTGCAGTTAGTAGTTAGATAGTTAATTAGTTAGAGTTAGTATAATAGTAATTAGTAGATTGTTTTTATAGAATAGTTAGATTAGTTTAGTTTGTTTTGATAATTAGTTTTATTTAGTTTGTTTACTAGTTAGTTTTAATTAGATTAGTTTATTAGTTAGTTTTGTTTATTGTTAGTTAGTTTAGTTTTTTTTATTTAGTTTTGTTTATTGTTATTTAGTTTAGTTTGTTTTATTTAGTTTTAGTTAGATTAGTTAGTTTATATTAGTTTTCTTTTGTTCTTTTAGGACCTTAGATCGGCTAACGAAGCTGCTAAACCCGTTAGGGTGGTTCATCCCAAACGGCTTGGGTTATTAGACAACCCCGGACCGGTTCCACTCTCTCAGTTGATGGATGGTCAATTTCGTCCATCAACAAATGGCACTAGAAGGAGGGCCTGAACTTAATTAATGGCACGAGGCGGTCACAAGACTCATCCACCCCGTAATCGCTCACCTATAGTGACTAGAATCCGTTCACACGATAATATTCCCCTTCAAACAACAACTACTTCAACCGACGATCCGCAGATCACAGTTGAGCCAGAAACCCCTAATCCTACAGGTGGTGACATACAAGAGATTGTCTGTCAATCTCTTATAAAAACACATAGTTCCTTAGCTCATCTTAGGAAACCAAACCGTATGTGGGGTCAACCTTTGGACTTCTTTGATATCAGAGAACAATTAGGTGACACTAACATCACTATGAATCCCTCAGATCCAATCTCACATCCTGCTGCAGGAGGATCTGGGATACCTCCTTCACCACCTCCATCATCTCCTCCCTCTTCTAGAGGAGATTTCTCTGACGAAGGAAATTCTCCTTCTTAGCCTTCCACACCCACTACCCCAATGGAAAATCAGAACAATCCTGCTAGACCCTGGCTTGATCAGGATGTTGTAGCCATACCCGGAGCCCAACACCCTTTACCTAAACACCCAGAGAAATGGCTTCCCAAGTTTGATCCTGACTCAAAACAGATAGTTGAAGATCACATAAAAAAATTATGTTAGCCATAAGACTCCGTAATGTCGAACATGAAGACGTTGTCTATAGGTTGTTCCCTTATACTTTTGAGGGTAATGCATCCACATGGTACTTTTCCCAACAACCCCATACCATCGTGTATTGGGAAAAGTTTGAGTCATGATTTTTGGAAAAATTCGGAGACGGTAAGCCTCTGGAAGTCCTAGTCATGGATATTTCTAGCTTAAGAATGAACCCAAAAGAAAAAGTTAAAGACTTTAATCAAAGATTCTTAACACTTAAAAACTGAATCCCTGCAGATTCTATGCCTGCTGAAAGTCTTATAATAGCTTACTACACTAAAGATTTACATCAAAGCATAGCTATTTGGGTTAAACGATCTAAGAAAGCCACATTGTTAGAGGCCTTCGAGGAGGCCAGCCAGATTGAAAAAGATATACTTAGTCTTAAAGACTCTTCTAACAACGAAACTGAGACTAGTTCTTCTTCCAAAAAGAAGATTGAAATCCTACCCAAACCCACTCAAAGTAAAACACAACCTGAAAACTCTGATTTGGAAAACTTAACTAAAGTTGTTCAAAAACTGTCGAATCAAGTTATAGACTTAAAAAGATCAACCAAAGAAGCTTCCTCGAGTAAAGGAGCCTACAAACCCCCTTTCTGAAATCCTTTTCCTACCAATCGACCCAATCCAAACCCCGAAGGCTTAAATCTAGAAAGTTTTCAATGTGCCCTTCAAACAATTCTAGAAGCCCAAGATAACTTGATACCCCCTGAGATCCCTCAGGAGGTAGTTGAACAAGAAATAGTTCAAGAAGAAGAGTCTTCTCCAAACATCTTTGGACACTTCTCAGATAGCATCTTTCAAGCCAACTTCGAGACTGTTCACCCTTATAATACTAGGAGTAAGACAACAAACAAACCTTCTACTGAAAACACTACAACTTCGCCTCCAAAGCAATCTAAATCAACTGAGACTAAACAGAGTAATGCGAACCCCAACTTAGATTATGATGTTGTTGAAGATCTTAAAAAGTTAAGGGCTAACATTTCTATTTATGAGTTATTGAAGTTTCCATTTCTTCTTCAAAAAATGTTGCAAAATATTTCAGAGAACGGAAAAAATGGTAATTCAAGTGGTAACAAGGTTGTTCAAAGCAAAGTCCCCTAGAATAATTCCACTAAAAATAATCCTGAGCCTCAAGATAGAGGAAGCCTTCCTGTAAGTAATGTAAATAATGTAAATAATGTAGATAAAGTAGCTTTAGAAACTGCGAGTAAAAAGCCACAAGCTACTACTCTTAGCACTCACAAAAATGTACCTCCTTTCTTGTTAACTTTCAAAATTTTCAACAGAAACGTGCATAATTGTATGGTGGACTCAAAAGCGTCATCCAATGTGATGCCTTGGTATGTCTCCCAGAAGATTAACGCTGAAGTGGAACCATCTACTTTAAAAATCATAAAACTTGATCGGACAAATGTCAAAGTTATAGGCGAACTAAAACATGTACTTATTAGATTATCGTCTAACCCTAAGGTTCATCAGGTTATTGATATAATTGTTGTGGATATTCCAAAAGTGTATGGTCTATTTTTAAGCAGGGACTAGTCGGAGCAGCTACATGGTTACTTCGCAACAGACTGGTCTCACCTATGGCTTCCGGAGAACAGTAAGCCTAACAAGATCAGGGTGAATCGTGAGCGCTACCTTAAGTTCACGGTCACAAATTTGAACAATCCTAACGAACCATATACACCTTCTGCTGATTCACCCGAAGTCCAAGGGATGGACACCTTCTTCGGAAATTTCATGGCCAAGGCTTCACCTATCATCAATCCAGAACAACAGTCTGATATTGTAGCATATATGCAACCAACAACTTCTATACAATAGTCCCATGTGCTTGATGGAAACCAAATTTGGTCTCTTTATTTTGACGGATCTAAGTCTAAAGAAGGATCTGGTGCAGGCTGCATCATTATCGATCCGGCAGGTAACAAGACATTAATATCATGTAGACTAGAATTTGAATGCACTAATAATATTGCAGAATATGAGGCTTTACTGCAAGGTCTCAGAAAAGCTCTGGATATGAACATTCAAAACCTGGTTGTATTTGGCGACTCTGAAATAGTGGTTAGATAGGTAAGAGATTCTATCCACTGTCTCTCTCCGCATCTCAAGAGCTACCAGTCTGAGGTATGGAGTTTAATGAATAAATTTTCTGCTTTCAATATAAATTCCATTCCTAGATTAAATAATGCTGAAGCAGATCTATTAGCTAATGTAGCTTCTAAACTTCTTCCTGCAAAAGGCTTGTCTCTAGACGCATTCTCCTTTGAGTTGTTGTTTCGACCATCTGTTCCTGACAATATCACGAACTAGAGAGTATTTGACGACGATCAATAGATCATTAACTTTCTGCACATGGAAGAAACCTTTCAAGGCGAGGTGATAGATGAACGCATGCACGACGACAATTTGCACGATTTTACGATAATACCTGATCTGAAATCTCCTGAAGCTCTATCGGACATGGTAAATTCCATACCCAAATCTATAGTTAGATTAGAGAAGTTTTATTATTTTGAAGATAAATTTAAAAAGACGGTCAATTGTAAAACCAATAGTTCCTCGTTGTCTTATGAAAAAGTGAACTTAAGAACTAGTGAAAATTCTCAATGCATTAACCTGGGCTTGGGATGTTCTCGACAAGAAAAAGCTACATTTGTTAAATTATTTAAAGAATTTAAGGATGTCTTTGCATGGACGTATGATGATCTTAAAAATTTCGACCCTAATATCATATAGCATGTCATCCCAATGAAACCCAAAACCTTGCCCTTCCAACAGAAACTAAGGAAGATGCACCCTAAACTTGAACCGACCGTTCAAAAATAATTGAATAAGCTCCTTAATGCTAAAATAATTTTTCCTGTTAGGCACACTCAATGGGTGTCCAACCTTGTCCCAGTTCGGAAGAAAAATAGGGAAATCCGACTCTACGTTGATTTCTGAAACCTCAATAGAGCGTCTGATAAAGATAACTATCCTGTCCCACCCATGGAACAGATCCTTCAACAGGTATTTGGTTCCGAGAGGCTATCCTTGTTAGATGGTTTCTCTGGATACAACCAAGTCCTGATGTCTCCACCAGACCAACTCAAAACTACCTTTCGTACCCCATGGGGCACTTATGCCTATCGTAAAATTCCCTTTGGATTGATTAATGCTGGTGCTACCTTTCAGAGAGCAATGGACATTGCTTTTCAAGGCTTAATCAACCAGTCCGTCGTAGTTTACTTAGATGATGTGACTATTTATTCTAAAAACAAAGACGATCATCTAGCTCACTTATGAGCCGTTCTGCTATGATGTCGTAAATACGGCATCTCCTTGAACCCCAAAAAATCCATCTTTGCAGTAGAACAGGGTAAACTCTTGGGATTCATTATGTCTAGTGAAGGGATGATTATTGACCCTGAAAGGACTCAAGGCATCGCAAAACTTCCTCCTCCTACATCCAAAAAATCCATGCAGTCTTTCTTAGGCCAGATTAACTTCATGAGGAGATTTGTCCCCAGTTTCTCTGAAATGGTTAGGCCTCTACAGAATCTGATTAAGAAAGACACCCAATATCACTGGGGACCCACAGAAAATCAAGCTTTCAATTCCATAAAGAAGGCCATAATAGATGCTCCGTCTCTCATGAGCCCTGACTTCTCTCAAGATTTTACACTCTATACTTTTGCCTCTGACCGTTCCTATGTCGCCGTCCTAACTCAGAAGAATCCTGAGAACCACGAAGTACCCATCGCCTTTATGAGCTCTGCTTTCAAAGGTGATGAACTTAACTACCCAACGGTTGATCGGCAAGCCTACGCTGTTTTCAAAGTAGTTAAGCACTTCTGGTCCTATCTTTTGAAGTCAAGGACAAAAGTCATTGTCCCTTACCCAGCCGTGAGGAACTTGCTAGTGCAGAAGGAGTTAGGAGAGAAGAGAGCTAACTGGGTCACCTCCTTGCAGGAGTATGACTTAGAAATCACCCCATCTTGGATTGTGAGAGGCCAAGGGTTATGTAAGTTGGTGGTTGATTCAGAAACAGGACATCAAGAAGATAGTGATACGCCAAACCTAGGACAAAGCTATCAAAGCCTAATCGGTTGCACACAAAACCTTGTTAGCCCTTGGTACGAAAATATTAGGTTATGTCTTCAACATGGGTCAACACCCCATCACCTTGACCCCGCCAAGAGAAGAGCGTTGAGGCTAAAGTCTGCCTCCTTTCATTTGGTTAATGGTTTACTGTTTCGTCAGAATTTTGACGGCGTACTGATGCGTTGTCTTGAAAAAGATGAAGCAGAAAAAGTCTTTCTCAAGTTGCATGTAGGAGAAGCTGGTGGTCGCTTCAGTGGTGAGACCACTACTCATAAGGTTTTAAGAGCCGGTTATTACTGGCCCATGATTTTTATGGATGCCCATGCCTTGTATCGTAAATGTATCACCTGTCAGAAAGCATCAGGGTGGTTGCAAAAACCAGTCTTTCCCTTGCAACCTGTTTCAGTAGATTCTCCTTTCTAGCAATGGGGCCTTGATATCATAGGTCCAATTAACCCTCCGTCCTCGCAACAACACAAGTATATTGTGATAGCCACAGATTATTTTACTCGATGGTCTGAAGCTGCTGCACTAAGAAATGTCAACACCAGTCAGGTAATCGCCTTTCTAAACTCAAATATTATCACTCGTTTGGTATCCCAGACTGTTTAGTCTTTGACAACGCTTCATACTTTTCTTCTCTTGAGATGAGCGAGTTTTCTTTGGAGAAAGGAATTAAGTTGAAGTATTCTGCTAGTTACTACCCCCAGGGAAAAGGATTAGCAGAATCAACAAACAAGAACTTGATTAAAATTATCAAGAGAACCATGGTTGAAAATCACAAAAATTGGCACAATGCGTTGCTAAACGCGCTATGGGATGATAGGGTAACACCAAAAGATGCTATAGGAAACTCCCTCTTTTTTCTTGTTTATGGCAGAGAAGCAATTCTGCCACCTCACATCCTTCTTCCTTCGCTTCAGTTGTCACAGAAAGTCCAAGAAGAAGATTGTCCCCCTTTAGAAAACCGAATTAACGCTTTGATGAAGCTAGAAGAAGTAAGAGCCCAAGCTAAACATAAGTTAGATCAACATCAACAATTGGTTAAAAGATGGTTCAATTCTAACTCTGCTTCTGATAGGAATTTTGAAGTAGGTGATCTCGTCTTAAAGTGGGACAAACCACACGAAGGAAAGGGAGAACACACAAAATTTCAAAACTTGTGGCTTGGACCGTTTTTAATTGCTGAAAAGTTGGGTCCTAGTTCCTTTCGATTGCAGAATCTTGAAGGGCAGCTTGACACCTACCCGATGAATGGCCAAGCCCTGAAGAGATACTTTGCTTGATAACTACCCTTGTATATTATGTATATATTTTATTTTTGTTTGCGTTTTCACTTGTTTTCTGTTTTGATTTTGATTTGAATTTATCAATTTATGTTATTTTTTTTTACACATACCCGTACACAGAGCTATTCAAACAAAGATGATAGAAAATTCCTTTGCTGAAATAACTTCTGAAAAATTTGTACAAACATCAATGGCATATTTCTAAAACTTATAGCTGTGTTGGAAAAATTTGTTGTTTAAAAGAAGTTGACTGATTTCAATCTCTGAGAAAATATTGTCATGATCATCTATTATCTTTTTACACTGTCCCTTTTCCGTAAAGGAATGACTCAAAAGATGTCTCCCTGTCATAGAAAGTTGTTTTTGTAAATAAAACATATCTGGATCTAAATAAAGGACAGTTCTAAAAAAATTCAGATGAGGTCTAAAAAATATGTTAAAATATCAAGATTTTCAGCGTCACCCTGCTCAGCTACATACCTATGAAAAACAAAATTATTATTATTAAGAAGAGCTGTGGGAAGTGCTTGTAAACCCCTCGGGATGTTGAACAGGTCTGATGGCAGCGGGTAAATGCATGCATGATGCCAAGACAACTTCTCCGGGGTACTGAACAGGCCCGCTGGCAGCGAAGCAATGTTGGGTGCATGAAAATTCATAAAAAAAAAACCTCTTTAATGTCCTTTGTTCTGATCCAGAACTTCTTAACAGGATACAGATGTCAAAGTGGGTTAAATGGAAACCCTGTCAAGGCTATGAACGCCTACTGGCAGCAGTGGCTATGCCAACAGTATTGGAGATTTTATCTTTAATATTGTGACTTGCTAATCTTAAGACTGTTATTGGTTTTCATCTTTTGAAACACTGCTGGAAAAGATGGTTAATGATGATGTTTATACGATCTTTTGGTTGTTATTTTTGAATTGGAATTATCTTTGCCGTCCTAATCTGAATTTGTTCATTTTTCCAGAGATAACTGCTTCTACCAGTGTGTCGCCATTGTTGGCAGTCGATTCACATTTGTTTATGATCCTATAAGCTGCCTACACCTATGTCTTGCAAACATCAATTTTTTCGTCGTAATTTTCAAATAAACGACATTTTCATTTTTTGCGACATTTACACACTTATTTTTGTTTTGTTTTCACGACTGTAAGCGTGAAAACTTAATCTTTCGAAGTCGTATTTTGACCACTATCTGAACTGTCATTATCTTTTGTCGATATGCCTATTGCACTTACCTTTTGTAGCTAGAAGAACTTTCGAACTATACTCACTAGACATTATTATATTGATTGTGTGACTGGGTTTCATTGAGTTTGCAATGCATTAATATTTGGGTTTGCATTTTTATTTGATTTACTTGACCTTTTGGTGTCATAAGATACATGGGTGTTATGGTTAAATATTTCATATATATATTTCTAATATGATACCTATGTTGATTATATGAATACCTATTGGCACCTAGGTTAAATTATGGACATGACCTGTTACAATACATTGGCGCATGGTTAAACATATGCTATTAGTTTTAAATCGTATGATTAATGGTTTCAAACTTTGGTATAACGTCGATTGAACATGTTTGTTTATACACTTACCATTGTTTCATTGGTTGGGAAAATGACTTGAGTGTTAAACTATGCTATAGTTGGTATAATAGCTATGAATGCCAACGGTAGTACTATTGACCATAATTGTTATGCATGGCAGTGAATAACTCCACCACCTTCGCACAATGGCATTTATGCCTACCACTTATCACCATTCACTTCTGCTACCAGCGTGCATCTCTTCTCCTGTGTGTGTGTTGTAATCCAAACCCTCGGTTTACCATGTGCTCAGCTCCATGGCACCAGTCGTGTGGATCGAGCCAAACGACAAACAAGCCCTGTTAATGTTTGATAATGCTCACAAAGACTTGGAAGATAATGGGTGGCTCACCTTCGTGAAATGATTTGAGGGTTTTAATCTCTATGTAGCACGATAGTTTTCCATGACCTTCGATGGTTGTAGAGCCAAGGTGGGCGACATACAGTTGGAAATTGATGAGAATTTTATCAGTCTTTCCACAGGGTTACCTACCACAGGAGAACGTTGGTTAAAAAATTGTAAGGTCGAGGAGGTCCCATGGAGACTGTTGTTCCTCTCGTGCAAAGTCACCTCTTGTGACAAAGGTATGCCCATCTCTGCACTTAAACCACAATGGCACGATACTTTGATGGTAATCAAATAGTTCGTGACCTGTGAAGGTCGATACGGACTTGTGTTTCTCTACCACCTGCGTTTGCTTATGATTTTTATGGGATACTCGTTGAATATGCCCTTTTATTTTCATCGTAACCTGTATAAAATGTCGAAAAGGTTCAGAAGGAAGAAGGCTGACAGTAGCCTGTTCCACTATGGGCTTATTAAGCTTATCGTTGTTTATCATTTGGGTTTGCACAGGGATAGTTGGAGCACTTTCGTTTCTCGAAATGATTTAGAGGACCCAAACTCAATCCAAGTTGACAAGCCTATGGTGAATGAAACCAAGGCCGAGCCGCCTATTCCCTTCCATGTCTTACTTCCTAAACCCTCATCCGACCTTGGTATTGACTTACCCAACACTATTATTGAGAAATTTGAGACTAATAATTTACCTGTGAGAAAGAAGCCCAAGGCAAAACCTATTGCTAATGCTAAGGGTAAAAAGAACGCACATTTGATTTCACGGATGGCCAGGAACAAACCTAAACCCTCTGTTGAGTCAAAGCCTATCGTCTTAAGTGAGGATTCTGATTCTGACGTGGAACGTTTTTTAGCTAGCGAGTACCCTTACTCGCAGGGCTTATGTCCCGAGCCCCCTTATGATTTCATATCTAACCTTCCCTCCTGCCTAAAGAATGACCCTAGCTACCGGGGTATTAAATTGCCTCGTGAAACCCTCGGTCATTTGGCCAAACCCTCGACTGCTCTTTCTAAACCCACACAGTCACCCTGTGACCAATGTGATTCATGGTTGGAATGATATTACATTGATGTTCCCATACTCCAATCAAAAATTCAATCACTGGAAGACCAGATTGCAGTGCTAACCGATCAAAGAGCCAAGCTCCAAGCAGCTGATAAGAAGTAGAAGACAACAGGCTCCATCCTTTTCAAAAACGTTGAATCAGCCACAGTCGTTGTCAACTCTAAATTGGCATGATCAAGCTGTCTCGTCGTTGTACAGGTATGAAAATTTGATATCGTTTGTTGTGAATAATTTAGGTTAATTTAATGATTTGTATTCTGTTTTTAAATAGCTCAGTCACTCATCCAAATGCCTATGTCATTCGGTGATCATTCTGTGCATGGTTTCGTTTTGATAAAAATAGAAGGAATTTCGATTTGATATACGATTTGCTCATAGATTTTTATTGGATTTGAATGGATTCGTTTGGATTTCATTTGCTAAGTTTGTCTGAGTGAAGTAACAAAATTAATGGTGTGTTTTCAATACAATTCGTTTTGTATCCACTCTGCACGAGAAGTCCCATACTCAATTTAGAATACGATTATGCTCGGATTCAATCTCATATGATTTGTATGCTGTTATTGGTACACGATCTCGGGAGTATAGTTGTTATGATATGCTGTGTCATATGATTTTCCAAATCCTGAGTACCAATCTGTTCAATTTAATTTGGAAAAAAATACTCTGTTTTTATAAAAAATGATCTCACTAAACCTGTGTGAATGCGCCCGAATCGTGGAATGTTTTTGATTCGTAATCACTATGTTAAAACCTTTTCTATTCGATTCACTTCTATTCTGACTGGATTATGAGTTGGAAAGATTGTTCTATGAACTGGACTAGTGTTTTAATTGCTTTTCTGTTTGATTCGTAAAACAAATTGATCAACATTCGTTACTCCTGTCAAATCCGATTATAATCCATTGCCAAATGAACGATTCTGACCAAAGTCAAAATGATCTTGTTTGCCCAATTCGCAATAACAAATTACGAATTCTGTTGCTAATCAATCGATCCTGTTACGATTTTATTTCAATTGATTTTCGCGCCAGTTTGAATTAATCTATCCGTGGCTATGTCAACACAGTGATAACGATTTGATAACGATCTTGTTTGACTCCGATCGTATCCCTTGCTGATAAGATAGCATAACAATTGTATGCAATTTGTTTTGATTGTGTCGATTCCAAATTGATATCAAAACATTTCACAATGTTTGGATTATGGTTCTGTTCATTCAATTTTGTGGTGACACAAGAAACAGAGTACACCTATCTCTGTAGGCATTCATTGATTCAGATCTTGTTTGATTTCGAATGTTATAACAAACTAAAATTAAATAATTTGTTTTCAAATGGCTATTGGATGTCAATTAAATGGAATTCTTTAAAAGATTCTTTAATCGATTTTAATGTTGATTCTGTACCTTATTTAGACTAGCTACAAAATCAGATGATTCTGTAGCCAGTCTATAGAATTAAATTTTTTATCATTTTATTAATAAAAGATCCTTCTAATTTGTTCATTTTTGTCCTTTTCAGGTGAATTCGAATTGCATGGGATTTGATGGATAGTCTAGAGGATATTTGGATGTTTTACTTTTATTTTAGTTTCTTAGTTTAGTTGAAATGGATATCTTCCCAGATTTTATGTAAACAATTTTATAACTTCCACAGGGAGGTTTTACCCTATGGAAAACCTTTAAATAATTATTTTTTTGTGTAATAAGGATCATCCTCGCTTGTGGGAGAACTAGGATTATGGATATGTAATACAGACTGAGACAGAAGTTGATGTTCTGCTATAGCTTTCGCTTTTCATAATATCAATCTTTTGTTTCATGTTATGCTTATCAATTTGCATTTGATTAGTGACTACTTTAGCTATCATAGTCTTTTGCAAATGATATGAATTAATTAATATGATCTATGTCTAATTTCTTTCATCAAAACACAACAATTACTTGATTCAGTTTATGAGTGACAGATTTCTCTTCTTCATCAATTGAATTATAAAGTATAAGTTTTTGCATAACAGGTTTACCTAATTGTGGAGATTTATAAATCATATGATTGTTGTGATTTTTATGTCTTGTTTGTCCTGTAAACAAACTTAGAGAGCACTATAGCTATCATTTACGAGAAGCTTCTGGATTATTTGGTGCGAGTTTCCTTCCTCCGATCTGCTAGAATAGTCATCATACACAAGGCAAATCTGAAGCGTTTCTCCAGGTTAGTTTATGATTTATTTTCGTTAATTTGTTTAGTATAATTCAAGTAGTTTGATTAGATATATTCGTAGTTTAGGTTAGTGATTTAGTTTCGTTATTTTTTCTGTTTTATTTCTGTTCATAAAAATTATAAAAGAAACAAAAATATTTCTCGCTGTCTTAGGGAAGAATGCAAATGAGTTTTTGATGTTTTATTTAAATCTGTAAATTGTGGATATTGTACATTTTGTGAATAAGTTATATTGCAGTTAGTAGTTAGATAGTTAATTAGTTAGAGTTAGTATAGTAGTAATTAGTAGATTGTGTTTATAGAATAGTTATATTAGTTTAGTTTGTTTTTATAATTAGTTTTATTTAGTTAGTTTTAATTAGATTAGTTTAATAGTTAGTTTTGTTTATTGTTAGTTAGTTTAGTTTGTTTTATTTAGTTTAGTTTATTGTTAGTTAGTTTAGTTTGTTTTATTTAGTTTTAGTTAGATTAGTTAGTTTAGATTAGTATTCTTTTGTTCTTTTAGGACCTTAGATCGGCTAATGGAGCCGCTAAACCCGTCAGGGTGGTTCATCCCAAGCTACTTGGGTTATTAGACAACCCCGGACCGGTTCCACTCTCTCAGTTGACGGACGGTCGATTTCGCCCGTCAACAGAATAATGGATATAATTTTTAGGAACTTTTCATGAGATTTTTCTTGGAAAGAAAGGAAATTGAAATTAAAGGTATGCAAGGGAAACCATCTAAAGTAATAAGCACCAAAAAAGTGACAAAATTGTTAAAAAAGGGACACCCATAAGAAATTACAAAATTGTTCTCAATAGATATGTTCAAACATATAATCCCTTTTTTCCCTTGTGTTATAGCAAGATTTGCCTCACCATTTCTATCTTGCACAGAGGGCCTTTTTCCATTTCCCTATGCAGACTTATCAACCCCCTTTTTGATAAATCCAGAGCCAAAAATATATATTTTTCCACATATACGCTCCCTGACTGCTTTATAAGATGCATATACACTTGTTGCTCCACTACAGTTCGCATATATTGGGATTTGTGCCAGAAAATACAAAATGAGGTCAGGTTTCCATGTCACGACAAATGATCTCTGATCTTTTTCCTTCCATATACTGGAAATGTTCCAAAAATACCCTTCAGTTTCATTCTAGAGGCTATAAGAGCACAATTTCGAGCTATGGAAAAAGAGAGAGAAAGCATTCAACTTTGAGAGCAAAGTTACTCTGGAGAAATTACTTCATATTGAGTCTGCATCCCTTTTTCCCTCAAGTCTGATCACAGTGTTCATCCCCCAAGCTCTTTCCTTATTGTCGAGAGGACCTCATTACCTCTTTGCTATGAGCTTTACTTTGGTGGAGGATTGAAGTGGTGGAGACCCAGTTGGAAGGAACTTGGTTTATCAGTTTCGAACAGTGCCGAAACGGAAGTTTGTAATGTTGACACTTTTGTTGATCAATTATTAATAGAAATACTCCTTTTCCATACTATCGATATCTTGAAAATATATGATTATTATCCATGGGCATGTTTGTAATGTTTATTAATGGATTATGCTATCTCATGTGCTAACTCATTTTATATACTGTCACTATATACTTGCATCGCTTGTCTATTGAGAACTTCTTACAGGTGTAAAGCTTTGGGTCAAAGTGCTCAACGGTGGAACGACATCAAACGATTGGATCAAGGTAGGCTTCTTCCTTGTATTGCACATTAGTCTATATAGCACATGTTGGAATTGAGTTGATTTCTGCAGTCATACCTATTTGTTGTGGTTTACCCTTGGCCATAGAGAGTTTTTCCCTTATAACAAAATTGGTGACTCCACTGGGGAAGATATTCCTTCTAAGGGTTGAAGTAATTTTCCTTCTTACATTGCTCTTTTTCCTTTGTATTTCTTGTTGTATCACAGTTAGACAGAGTCTGTTCACTCTGGGTTTGAGTTTTCAGCCTTTTAACCTTACCTAGCCTTGTTTTAAAAGATATACGCCCTTTTTTCCCTGACAACTGCGTGTATACGCTTGCTGTCCCACTACAAGAGGTGTATATACGTCCTTTTCTCTTGAACAAGAGCATATACCACTTTCCCCTTACTTGTTTTCTTGGTTTAGTGACTGCTAGGTAGGTTTTGAGGATCACCGAGCCTTCTTAGGTCTCTGTGGTACTTGTTGAGATTATCTGGGATGACATGAAACCTTTTTGGAGTTGAATTTTTGGGCGGCATCTTTCTCTTTGTTTTCCATTTTTGATTTGTCCTTAGTAGTTGGGATGTCTGCTTAGTTTCTTGGTATTTTTCTCAAGTGATTTCTTTTATACACAGTAGAAGTTATATATCAAGTCGCTTATCAGTCCATGCATTTCCTTTTAAATACATTGAAAATACAAAAAATAGGCATTTTGCATTGGTTGGTATTTTTGTCTTTGAACCTTTATCATTAGCTTAGCACATTTAGTGAAAGATTGCATTTTGCTTCTGAGTTGTAGAGTTAAAATTGAAGATTGCATTGTTTTTATTTAGCATATAATTCACTGAAAAGTTAAAGTCAGGATTTGCATTATATCTATTTTTATTTTCATGCAGAGTCATAACACCATGAGTTTCATTTCCATACCTCTATGAGTAATCACGGCCAATAAAATTTACGTTTTAAACTAAAATTGATTAGTCATGATTTTATTTTTTAGGGTGCACAAACTAGCCTAGGATTTAGTGCCTTGGAATAGGATTTTGTGAGTAAACTTCTCCAAGGCAATTAATTCAAATTATGTGTCTGAGATAGGGAGTTGAGAAATCCATTGTATAATTGGTAATATCAGGAGGTTCTACTCACACCAGAGTTAATCACGAGGTCATGCAAAGTTAGTTGAAGGGATAAACCCTAGATACTCACCTAGTGTCAGAGATATTTCTATGGATTTATTCATATTTTGGGATCTTGCTAGTGCCCATACCTCTGTGAGAGGTGGTACTTTCAAGGTTTCAGTATTTGCTACCCTGCCCATACAGTAATCCATACTTACAACTGTTCGCCTGTGCATCGGTTATATAGTGGTTGATTAGTTGCTTGACTTCAGTTTCTCATAGGTTAATTGCATGGGTTATTCTACTCGTATCCTGGGTCAGATAGGGGTCAGACATCACACAACCTTTATGGAAGATTACCTCTCTGGGGGGATCTGACTGACTGGTTGTTAAGCCTATGAGGGCCCCTATAACAGATTTTTTTACCTCCAAATGTTATCTCTCTGGTCCCTCTTGGACGAGATCTGCCTTCTTTAGCGAGGGAGGCTGCTCAGCCACTTTAGCCTGTTTGCATGCATATTGGTCGTCTGACTTTTTGGTATGCTCTTTGATTATTAGTTGACTATAGGATTTTGTGTTGAGGCTTTGTTATCAAAGAAAGTGGAGTTTCTTTTGCTCCCTCATTTACTGCTACCCACCCCATGAGGCCTACTCATTTCATGGGGATGGAACCTTCCACTTTTTATTATGGTATGCAAAATTATAATACTCAGTCAATGCCTTGGGTCTCTAATCATATTTCTCATGGTATGTATGATATGTCGCCGCACTTGCCATCCTCTATCTCACCTCCTTATGTGAATATAAGTTTTGGGTTTGGGGGCATGATGCCTCCTTCTTATCCCTCTCCATTTGGTGGGAGTCATATCCTTCAAATACCTCTTATGGTAGGAGGTTGGAATCTTCCTTCCTACGAGTCCACTATGCGAGAAGAAATTACCCAATTAAGAAATCCTTCTACTTTTTACACTCCATCCACTTATCCTTCTTCTGATATGTCAGTTCTTATGAACACTTTTCCCATGGCGGACCTTCGTCTTCCCTTTGGTGTTTCATCTGGGGGGAGTTATTTTTATAGTATTGGCAACCCCCCTCACGAAGTTACTTCATCTAGGGGCAACATATATCCTCACATGAGTAACCCTTGTCATGTTACTTTCTCTTCGCAAGCATCTTCCTCAGTGTCGATGCCCCTACAACCCTCTATGAATCAATCTGGAGGAGGATACTATCTTGATGGACAGGTACAAGGTGTAAACCAAGATCCTTCCTAACCTGCAATTTCTTAGAACCAATCTTTTCTTGGAGCTTGGTCTAAAATGCCACAATTCACTACCGCCACAAGCCCAGTCACTGCCTATCATACTGGAAGTATATCACCAACCTTTGCTAGTCATGTTGGGGATTGGTCGAAAACCTATGAAAGTCATGTTTAAGACCTGCAACCAGTTGCTGCAAGTCATGTTGAAGACCTGCAACCAGCCGTTGCAAGTCATGCTGAGGGCACAAGTCTAGTCACTGTGTGTCATACTGGAAGTATATCACCAACCTTTGCTAGTCATGTTGGGGATTGGTCGACAACCTATGCAAGTCATGTTGAAGACCAACAACTAGCCGCTACAAGTCATACTGGGGGCACAAGTCCAGTCACTGCATGTCATACTGGAATTATATCACCAACCTCTGCTAGTCATGTTGGAGATTGGTCGACAACCTCTGTGAGTCATGTTGAAGACCTGCAACCAACCGCTGCAAGTCATACTGGGGGAACATGTCTGGTCACTACTAGTCACACTGCACATCCATCACCAACCTCTGCTAGTCATGTTGGGGATCCATCACCAACCTCTGCTAGTCATGTTGGGGATCCATCACCAACCTCTGCTAGTCATGTTGGAGATTTGATACTAGCCTCTGCAAGTCATGCTGGGAGCATGTCACCAACCACTGCAAGTCATGATGGGGGCATTCATATGATTGAGAAGCCTAGACATCTCAGATGTAAGCCTATATTCCTTTGCAGGACTTGTGAAGGAAGTCACCTTACTCGTTTGTGTCCTATTACTGTTGGGATGCTTGAAGTGTGGAGCTCACCTAAGGGCCCTTCGGGTTTTGAGGCATCTATGGTTTCACAACACTTTGTTCCTTCTTTGGTTGATACAATAGTCATGTCAATGCAATCTTCGATTGGCACCCCTTTTCCTTTAAGGGTTGATGCATCCTTTGACCTTGTTGTCTCACATCCCTTTCAACCTGTGGTCCTGTCGATGCAATATTCGACCGACACCTCTCCTATGTTCGGGGGTGATGCATCTCTTGACATTGTTGTCTTGCATATTGTTCAACCAATAGTCATGTCAATGCAATCTTCGACCAACAATACTCCTGTTTTTTGGGGTGATGCACCTCTTGACCTTATTGTCTTGCATCCTATTCAACCAATGGTTGAGGAAGTGGTCATATCGATGCAATCTTTGACCAACCCCACTCTTCTCTTGGAGAGTGACAAGTCTAAGGAAGTGGTCACACTAATGCAATTTTTTGTCGATCACCCTCTCCTAGTTCTGGTTCTATACCTTCTATGACATGTCCTTAGCATTTCTAGCACTTCACCTTCTAAACAAGAGAGAGTTTTACTCTTCCCGATTTCTCTCCCTCCAAGTCTTGATAAGGTTCCCTTTGATTGGGATGGTCTTATGGGGTATCCAATGTCTCTGCCAATGTGTTTTCTAGGAAGATACATTATCCGATATAAAATGGAGACGATAACCTCCATTATCACTTTTCCCACCTCAACTTGGAGAGATTTGGGTCTTCCCAATATTGTGTTGGTTCTTTGTAAGATACTGACATTCCACAGAAGGTCCGCACAGGAGCCTTGGCCTCCCCCGTGACTTTCCTCCTAGAATCTCCCAATGAGTCTCAATTAAGCTCTTTTCTGACTCACTATCAAAAATCGAAAATATCGTTGAGTGATTTGTCCCTTTCACACTCGTTAAAATTGGATTTGAAAGATCATGAGTCTTAGTTAAGCTCTTTTCTGACTCACTATGAAAAATCGAAAATATCACCAAGTGAACTTGTCTTTTTCACACTCGTAAATTGGATTTGAAAAGACGTCTATTCGGCACAAGTTTACCCCTTTTCAACACCAAGTAGACTAAAATATATAAAAAAGGACATTTTTTGGCGTTAAATTGTGATTGCATCTCATGCCCTTGCTTGTAGTATTGAGCCTTTAGCTGGTTCTCACTTTGCATTATAAACCATGGCCCAAGAAGTTTGCATTCTCAACCAAGCAGAGCCTTGTTTATATCCTTCACAATTTGACACCCTATACCCTGGAGGGAACATCACCCCGAGTGTCCATATCTTGCATGCATTTCCTTGCATTGAGCATAGGTATGTTCCACTGTTGGAACTATTTTTGCTTACTTGCGACACTTGTTCCCTCCTCTATATCATAACATTCACTTGTTATGAAAAAACAAAAAAAAGACGGGCGGGAAGAGAGTACTATATTGTAATTGGCAGCAGTTGTTTCTCCTTTGAACATAGAACAAAGTTATTGAGTCCTTGCGTCATCATAATTTTGGTTTAGCATGGCCTTAGGAAGCTGATCTCGTTATAGAATTTTCTCTACCGACTGGTTAATCTTCTAACCACTATAGAGAATATTATGGATGCCTCTTGCATCTAATTGTCAAATCATTAAGTCTATGATGCCAGAGTCTATCGTATGTCTCATGCTCTTATTCAATGGAAGTCTATCAACCTGTGTCAACCACTCCTCAGAAATATTGACTTTGCATGTCGTCCATACCCTCATTTTGTCTCAGAATCACATGATACTTTGGTCTTATGATGCACCCTGGCCCTACTTTCATCATTGGTAAGTCACCTTGAACCTAGCAATCGACATTTCATCATGGCTCGTTGACGAGGTGGTTTCCCTTACGTTCAACGGCAAGACATCCATTCACACTTTGGGATTCATGCAGTGTCTTAGATTCCATTAGACTTATTGGTGGTTTCCTCACCTTTGTCAGCAGTTTTCATCATTGGCTGCTATTCAGAGGGTATTTTTCATGTACTGCTTTCATTTGGCACACGCAAAATATGCACAAGGTCGTTGTTTCGTGAACATGTTCTTCGTTCGATCTCCACCAAATCATGAAGCTCCTACTTTGTTCCTCATGCTGATTGATGAGAGATTCCTTAATGCTCTCCTTTCAGTGGGTCTCTTTCTATCGACTTCAGATCATGTATTCTGGATACGAGACCTAGAGTTTTATGAGTACCTTGAGGCTTGTTGTAATTAGTGGCAGGCTCTCTCATCATTGATAGATGGGAATACAACAATGTCTCCTGATCAATGGATCTCTCAAATGTTCGAAACCAACTCCTTTATTAACATTTGTAGAGATGTGCTCGGTGCCTTGAAACCTACTTTCATCATTGGTAGGTTGTCTCGCATTTGTTAACGGTATACCTCAATGACCGGTAATCAAACAATGTCTCACCATGTTCGACCTCAACTCATTTATTCACATGATGTAGACTTTCACCATTGGCAGATTGTATTGAAGACTTGAAGACATCACTTTGTAGACACAGCTTTCCTGAGTTGTTGCTTCCATTTATTCGGAACAGTACCTATTTGACTTCAACAATCATGGGAGATTAGATTGTACTCCACGATATAAAGATATCTTCAGATTGATTTTGAGACTAGTTTCACTGGGCCTTGTTCGTGACTATGACAACTATTGGCATGTAACCGCATTTATATTTGCCTACTCATGGCCATTAACACTTGTCAGTATATTTTCCACATGGATCTGCATTGTATTTTTGGTAGCCATGTACGCAAAGTCAGTACATAATGTAATGAACAATTGAGTTCATCTAGCTGGTTCTCTAGCACTACACTTCTAGGTTATTTATAATGTATTTCGGCCATCGCAGATACTCCTTTGATCTCACACATTAGGGGACATTTGTTATAGAAATATTTGCCTCACCATTGCTATCTTGCACAGAGGGCCTTTTTCCATTTCCCTATGTAGACTTATCCACCCCCTTTTTGATAAATCCAGAGCCAAAAATATATATTTTTCCACATATACGCTCCCTAATTGCTTTGCAAGATGTGTATATGCTTGCTTCTCCTCTACAACTCGTTTATATTGGGATTTGTGCCAGAAAATACAAAATAAGGTCGGGTTTCCATGTCACAAAAAATTATCTCTGATCTTTGGCCTTCCATATACTAGAAATGTTCGAACTTGGCCCTTCAGTAGCATTTTGGAGGCTATAAGAGAAAAAGAGAGAGAAAGCATTCAACTTTGAGAGCAAAGTTACTTTGGAGAAATTACTTCATATTGAGTCTGCATCCCTTTTTCCCTCAAGTCTGAACACAGTGTTCAACCCCCAAGCTCTTTCCTTATTTTTGAGAGGACCTCATTACCTCTTTTCTATGAGCTTGCCTTTGGTGGAGGATTGAAGTGGTGGAGACCCAGTTGGAAGGAGCTTGGTTTCTTAGTTTCGAACTGTGCTGACATGGAAGTCTGTAATGTTGATACTTCTATTGATCAATTATTAATAGAAATACTCCTTTCCCATCCTATCGATATCTTGCAAATATATGATTATTATCCATGGGCATGTTTGTAATGTTTATTAATGGATTGTGCTATCTGATGTGCTAACTCATTTTATATACTATCACTATATACTTGCATCACTTGTTTGTTGAGAACTTATTGTAGGTGTAAAGCTTTGGGTCAAAGTGCTCAATAGTGGAATGACATCAAACGATTGGATCGAGGTAGGATTCTTCCTTGTATTGCACATTAGTCTATATAGCACATGTTGGAATTGAGTTGATTTATGCAGTCATACCTGTCTGTTGTGGTTTACCCTTGGCCATAGAGAGTTTTTCCCTTGTA
>ML812795.1:0-14111 GCA_009831015.1 Picea engelmannii
AACTCCACTTAACAATATAAATATTACCTCTAGTTGTAGTAGATGACCAACTTCGTTGGAGATCCAAGGGATCTCCATACATAATGATTCGATCCTCTTGAATAAAATAAAATATGTGGTAGGTGATTACTATTCACCTTTAGTTTCTTGTCATAAGAGTCTACAACTACTTGTTTTTTTCCCATATACTTTGCCCTATGCTTTCTCCTGCAATCATCCTCATGGCCTCCAGATTCAAATCTACTTGACCTCATTCCTTCCTTCTTTCAAATCCACATAATTAGAGAGTTAATGCACAATAATTATAACATAATTGCAATAACCAAAATAGAGTGTAGTCAAAACACAATCCATAATACACATAGATATATTTAGGATAGAATTTTGTCATGCATTATTTCATTCAAAACTTAACTTAGCTCCCATATGCAAAAAGATAAGCTTGGGTATCATGCACGTATCAAGGAAATGAGTGGAGAGGAGGAGAGAGGAAAAACTAGGAGGAAAGAGGGAAGAGAAGATGAAGGAGGAAAAGGGAGAAGAAAGTGAAGAAGAAGGAAGGAGGGGGGAAATAAGAAGAGGGGGAAAGAGGGGGAAAGAAGAGGAAGAGAGGGATATTGAAAATGATTAAGAGTAGTAAATAGGAATTGAAAAATAGGAGGAGGATGCGAAGAGAAAGAAGAAGGAATGAGGACTTGGGGACACTACAAGGAGAACACCTTCTAGCAAAAGTTTTTACTGTTACAAAATTTGGTAAAATTTCCAAAAAACACTTCGCTACAATCTCCTCTATTGTATGTGGAGGTTTCAATGAAGGTTTTAACAAATGTTCCATATAACTAAAAAAAATTGGGCAGGCGGAGGTTGTAGCAGATGTTTTTTTTCGGTGCTTTTATTGTCAAAATGCACCAGTGTGCCATTAAATAAAATGCCCTAGTGTGTACCAAAATATAAAACACATCGGAATGAGCTTACATCAAATGCCCCAGAATGTACATAAAACAAAAAGCGCACCGATGTTCCATTACATAAATTCCCAGTGTGAACAAAAAAACACATCGGGAACCATTACATGAAAATGACCCGATGTGTACATAAGATGAAAATGTGTTGGTTCGTCATTACATTACTACCCGAGTGCTTACATATGAAACAAACACACCAAGATGGTTATGATTAATGTGCCTTGGATTCCCATTTTTTTGTATGCAACTCCAATGTGCTTGCATTTTATGTCTGTTCTGGTGCTTGTATAATTCATATGTTCCAATTCATATACTAAATATAACACCCTAGGGTGCTTGTATTATTAAACACACTGGTGCATTTAAGTTTTTTAAAGCACCAATGTTGTTATTATATTTAAATAACTGATGTGTGTTTATCGTATGCCCACCATATATTTTCAAAACTGTATATATTATTGCACATTTTATGCACCGATGATTCCATATAATTAATATGTATCGATGCTTTAGTATTCTTAATATGCATCGATGCATATAACCCCTTAAAAAGCACCGATGTCTCTTTTATTTGACGCACAATTTTGTGAGTTCATAAGAATGCACTGATATGTATATATTTTAATTAATTCTTTTTTTTTACAAATATTTTTTATAATCATATTGCTTTTTATATTTTTGTTATTGCATTTTGATATAATGAAAACATTAATGCCTTATCCAAGGGATTATACTTCTGTTATTTGCAACAATGTAAATTATTTACATATTAATTAATCAATCATTTGCAACAATGTAAATCATTCACATATTAATTAATCAACAATGAAACATTTTACAACATTTGACAATGCAATAAAATAACAAACCCATTTTATTATATATGAATAAGAGACCCATGGTCATACAAAATGGGACAATGTAAAGGTCCACAATAATCAAAATGGAACCAATATATAATTGTTACAGTTATTGGTAACATGTCCTCATGCAATTGGGACATTATGTCCACTACATTAAGCAAAAATATCCTTGTTTTTTACAGACCGATATTACAAAACTGCATACAACTTGCGATAACATTCAATTATATTGATTTTCATTCATCACTTGAATTGTTGTCATTGCTCGAGTTGTGTGCATCCCTCATTTCTTGATTAGTTGTATGCAATATTGTACTTTGGTTATCTCTACGGTTGTTTTCTTGCTTGATTTCTCGTTGACGTTTCAATTGCTTCTATCCCATCTACAAACATAGAAATGAAGTGTAATAAGTAAATCTATTTTTATAATAGAGTATAATATACATGATTGCATAAATAAAAAGGCGTAGCAGATCAATGATTGATTCATAAACCATACACATCATTTTGAAGCCTTTCCTCATGCCGGTTATCCCAAGATTTTTTATTGGCTCCTCTCCATACGTTGTTTCTTGCATATTTAATATGCCATGACAAAGCGTAGTCGATATAGTTAAAATAAAGGTTTCTTCTTGTTCCATTAATTATAAAATAAGGGAAGTTAAACAAAAATCTACTTACTAATTGTTCAATTAAACCTTGATACTTCAACATATAATCACAACCCTTAGTTAACCCAATGTTGATCAATTGTTCGGTTGGCTCTTCTTTGTATGTTAACACCTATTAGTAGACATCCATGGATCAGTGTAAATTAATTATTCAAATATTAAGATGACAACAAATATGAAAACTTAAGTAACGTCAAAAACGTAAGTATTCACAAACTTTGAGATCAACCCTTTTTTTCCTTGTCGTTTTGTCTTATGTGCTGATTGGGTTCCATTTTGTTTTATTTTTTGCAACAAAACAAATGAAAATTAATATATAATATGATAAATAAATTCGATGTACATAAAAAAAAATGAATGAGCACATACCTCTGATGCACGTTTTTGTTGGGATGCATCCTCCCGTGATGCAATTATGTTCATTTATTTTACCATCTCCTTATACACTCTTTTGGACATCCCTACTGGCATGTATTAGATTTCCCCTCCCCTCGTTTGCCGCTTGGAATTTTCATGATCTTCCCGAAAAATGAAAAAGCACAATAATGTTTTCTTAAATGGACATGAAAGTAAATATAGAAAAACAAATTAATTTGATAATTATTGAAAAATATTATAGAAAAACATGTTTAGTAATAATACCTTTTATATGACTCTTTTTTGTTATTGTAAATGTTTTCTATTACAAGTCTCATGGGTCACATTGGCCATGGCTCCAGGAACGCTTCTTGTAATAAACGTATAACCTGATTCTTGGAGTCACTGGATTGATTTTTGTATTGTAAGTGGAAATGACGTCTATACATTCTTTCCACTATATCCCTCAAAGATCTGTAAAACAATTTTCCCCTCTAATTAACTTTAAGCACCACTCCAAATGAACTGATGACAAAGCCTTCATCATCATTTACATCCTTAATTTTTTTTTTCCTCTTATGACAATATTCCATTCCCTCGCCATCGGTCGCTGCATAACATTAAAAAAAAGTGAAATCGAGATTTTAAAACTTGTTAGCAATTGCGATGAGAATTGAAAGCACGGTTTGGGGAGAGATTTCTTACTCTTACTGATATTTAAGGATCATATAATCCACTCCATCCGACGAGCTCCGGGTTTGAGTCCCGGGCAACCCAGATCAAACTTCTGATAGGGACCTTTGTCCACTTATTCTGGTGCTATGTTAAGAAATTCATTTTTAGTAAAAGTCAAAGAAAAACTTAATGTTGATTACCTTTCAATCCACCAATTTCCTCTCTTTGCAACATTTCCATAAAGGTTTTATGCTCTTTTGCACTCAGATTGCAGACAATCTTATCAAGTTTCTTCAAGTTTTTGCTCTGCATGAAACTCATTAACCAATACACATAATTGATTTAAACTTCCAAATATTTCAAATCATATATTAACTTTTTAATAAAACTTAAATAACTTGCTTGCCTCTCTTCTTGGGATCAACTACCATCGCGCTCGCTACAATAAGATGTTTACTTTGAAATTCTATCAGCCATCTTGTATAAAAAAAACCAGAAATCATCAGAAATAGAAATTCTGATTTTTTTTTACAATCTATTATTTCAGTGCGCTTCATTAAACATAACACACTGGGGCGTCAAGAATATACTTGCATCGACATGTAATGTTAGTCATTGTGCACCGCTAACCTGTACACATACAATACAAAATCAATGCTATTTATTTTTTTGACCACTTAGTGCTTTACATAGATATATGTGCCCTGGTGTGCTTGTTTATACAATGCACCATGGTGATTTTCCTGTACAGCGTGAACCTAGGTGTCTTTCCTGTACAGTGTGCACCACGTAGCACATAAAATATTTTAAAAAAATCGTTGACAATGACAGAGTTGATAGGGTTTTGGATCCGATGCAATGAGTTGTACCATTGCAATGGATACCAAATTCCCCATATGCAACTAAATAAACCCTATAAAAATCTATTGCTGAAAAAAATAAACCTTAAAAAAATCTATTGCTTATAAAAATAAACCCTATAAAAATTTATTGCTTAAAAAAAAGGAGAGCAAGAAAAAACAACAAGAAAGCTATAACTTCCAATATCGAAGGTAACTATGAAACCTTTATATATTTTTTTAACATGCATTGAAAATAGTTTGAATCAAATAGGAAAATATTGAAATTGTCGGTAGAATGAAATCACATACCTAAAATTTCTTATCTACGAATTCGTATGTGCCCTACGGATCCCTTCCAATTTTGGCTTTTCAAAAAAATCCAGCGACTCCAAATTATTTCGTGGTTCTCTCTTCCACAAATCTTCCCTCTAAATTATGCCAAAAAAACTAACTAATGAATAGTGTTTTCATTTATAAACAAATACATTTTGAAAAATGAAATTCCCTCTCTTTTTTCTATTATTATGTAAAAACACTTATTAAACTATATATTTTAAAAATTATTTTTTTCATCAAATTGATGCACCTCACCGAATAGTGTGGCCCGATGTGTATATAGTAAACAATGCATCAATACCAATTTTATCGACAAAATAGAAATGCAAACCTTTACTATTAAAATTTACAGATGTTTTGGTTTGCAGAGGTTTTAACGGATGTGACAGTTTGGTGTGTTGCAGAGTTCGCCACACCGATGCATTCTACATATATACACACCGGTGCATTATAAAATACATAAACACAACGATAAATTTTAATATCAGATTCATGCACGTATTAATGATGGTTTTGGCTCAAATGCAGGAAAAATAAGGTTATAATATCAAATGGCCAATACTTTAGATTCCAACTCATTCCATATCATTGTAAGTTTGTCAATTTCTCCCACACCGTTTGAAGTAAGTCTAGATTTTATTTATAATTCATTTTTCTGATTGAATTTATGTCATTTAAGCACATGCATTTGAATAATTGTTCATTGAATTTTGTATGATCATAAATTGGGATCGAATTTGGATGTAACGACCCCGCCGTTACGACATACAAACGACGTACAACTAGCCATTTTTTTTTAAATTGCAATAGGAAAACTAGAACAACAAAATAATTAGCAACATCATCGACACATTAATCACATATATTAACGAACCATAATAACGCAATAATAATCATTTACGAAACAATGTCGAACATCATCCCCAGGACCACGACACACCTATCGATGTATTAACACCATATTTCACAACATCCCAACATCAATGCGTTCTACAATTAATGACGACGCCTAAAGGTACAATCTTAACATTCAATGATCATCAAGGTGCAAAATAAACCATTTCTAAACCATCACACATGACATAAATTCATAGGTGCAAGAAGTCTAATGTCTACATCGATCATTCATTAATGATTTAATGTCACAATAAGGTTGTTAATCCATTATTCATTGTTAAATCTAATAACTCAAGTAAAGATTGCAACCCATCGTTCAATAAAACATTCGATGACGCAAGTAAGGAGCATTAATCCAACATACATTAGTACATCCATGACACAATCAAGGGTTGATAATCCAACGTATGACAACATAAGAGAAAGTGCAAGGTAAACAATTATATCTGTTGCATAAGGAAAACTGATCATATACATAAGATCATTCATCGCCTAGAGTTGAGGTGCAAGAGTATCATCATTTAATTCATTTCTCAAGGAATCTAAGGTCTAACGATCATTCACCACATCACAATTCACTATGCGTAGGTAGTCTAATGTCTATACTATCAGTCTTTACTTCAAGGTTTTGATGCACGTGAGGATACTAGGGTCTAACATCAAGCGTTGCAATAAACATTCAATGCGCACAAGGAAATGATTTAATTATCTAATCATTCATTGATTTATTGTGCGCATTCATTCTATTAACTATGTCATTCATCTTCAATTTATCTTGTAACGCAAGCAATCCAATGACTAATCCAACATTCCTTACATCAAATTTGTTGCGCACAAGGGGTCTAAAATAAAACAACCTACACTCTAGAAGAATTCCAGTGTGAACAAGGAGCCCATCTACTTAGCCACTCATCCAACCAATTATTTTCGTGGTGCAAGTGATAAACTCAATCATCCTTCTTCAATGCACCATCATCGACTAACAATTAATCCTTTGAACTTGTTGTACCATTAATTTGAATATAAATCCTATACATGCACTCAGATATAAATCGATTAATATGAATAAAATAAAACGTGAACGGAAGACACATAACCCTTATCCTACCAAGGTTATTATTATTCTAATGTCCATAATATTAGAATAATAAATAAGGGAAGTAATAAGGAGAAGGGAATTAACCGTCATTCTGACATTCATAAAAATCTAACTATTAACTGACCTATCTTTCGTTCACCATAACTATTTTAGTTAATTAATTAAGGGGGGTAGCAATTAAAGAACAAAAATCATCTAGCACCCACATTAAACCAAAAATCCAGATTCCTTTTATTTCTTTTTGTACTGGAGTAGCCATTAACACAATGTCAGTTATTCTATAAAAAGTGATGGAATCTATGCCAGGTAGAGAGGTAAAGGTACAAGATGCGAGGAAATTTCCCATGCGCAGGGGGGGTTTCTTACTGACAAAAACGCGGGGAAAAGGGAATGGAATCTACTGGGGAGCTAGGCGAGATGCATAGAGGAAGGCCAACAACAAGAGCGCTGAGGACACTCCGAAATCGCTAGGTAGAATTTAAGAATGGTAGTGGAAAAATAAATTTGTTTTTAACCGCAGGGATCTCCATCTAGAAGGTGGCTGCCGAGAGATACGAATGGCAGAGGAAAGAGTAAACATCAACGAGTTTCCTCTGCCCCAAATGAATTAGCAAGAGAGGAGATGTGAAGGGGTCCAGGTAATCTCCTGCAAGTTCGTATAGGCCCCAAAATCACCCAGAGAACTCGAGATAGGAGGAGGGAGACGTTCTGTAAATTAAAGGGGAAAGGCTATCCTAAAGAGACGTTGAAAAAAATAAGGAACAAAGAGAGAGGTGAGTGTGCAAATGAAGGAGAGAAACCACTACGGGGAAGGATCCTGACGCATCAGAATTTCAAGGGTAGCCTAAGACACGCCCTTTGTCCATCTCGAATCAACTTGAGACAAAGTTGAATTTCGCAGGTCTTAACCTAAGGCCGCGCTCTAAACGGATCACTAGGTGGGATGACACGCAAGCTTAGGAAAGATGCGATTTGACTCGATAAAAAGGTGGAAGGGTGTGTGTACAAACCCTAGTTTTGGACTACCTTGCTGAAGAGGAAGCTCGCCCCTTGGTTATCCAAGTGCAACGGTCACATAAAAGTTTCAATTTCTGGAAAACTCGAAAGCAAATAGGAAAAAGGGGATTCACTTGGTATTTACATCGAAAGGCGTACACCTATTGACAATGAGCACAATTAATAATCTTTTAATCTAAAATTCTAATCTGATGGTTAACAATTGAAGATGCTGGCATATTCTTAGTCGTCCTCCCAAATCAAGAAATACCATTCAATTTATAAAAATTTCGACGCAGATTAGATACAAGGATTACCATACAGTTTATATCAAATTCAATGCAGATTAAATACTAAAATACCATAAAGTTTATAACAAATTCAACACAAATTAGATACAAGAAGCACCATACAGTCTATAACAAATTCGACGCAGACTAGATGCAAGAAAGACCATACAATTTATATCAAATTCAATGCAGATTAAATACTGAAATCCCATACAATTTATAACTAATTTGACGTAGATTAGATACAAGAAATACCATACACTTTATAAAAAATTCGATGCAGACTAGATGCAAGAAATACCACACAGTTTATATCAAATTCAACGCAGATTAAATACTGAAATCCCATACAATTTATAAAAAATTCGACACATATTAGTTACAAGAATTACCATACAGTCTATAACAAATTCGACGCAGATTAGATACAAGTCTCTATTATAGTACCATCGCTGACGAAGTCGAAGACGTTGTTCCTCACTTGCGCTCCCTCCTGTCTCCCGCTTGCTAACCATTGAGACCTCACCGGTACCTCCCAACCAACACTAGGGGTACTATTCTCCCCCCTGAGCCCCCTGAGCCGTGAAGGGGCCACACACACAACCAGAGAAAGCTAACGCCCAAATTGCCTCGCAAGGTCGAGCTACCAATCCCTATCCGAGTTGGGTATCCAAACTCCCACAGGAAAAATCAGTGAAGAGAAAAATCCGGTAGCGTAACCTTACGCATACTAGACGTGATCCATTCCCCTCCTATGCCATTTCTTTTATAGATTTTTCTTAGTGACTTCTTGCCATAACACACATTAAATTATTTTTATTCAATTTATTATTAGGTAAATTATCCCCCATACACTTGTCACTTGATCCCTTAGTTGCACCAAAAATTCAATTAATTAATTAATTTAAATTGTCAATTTCCCTCATCCACCTAAAAGCGTTCCTAAAAACGCTCCTCGATGTCCCTTTATTCCCTCACATTCCCTTAATTGACTGACACCCTTCTTAACGCTTAGTTGAGTTCGAATTTGGAAAGTTCTCTAGACTAGATTCGCTTCTATGTTCCACATTCCTTTTGTATTTAAGTTTCCCCCTTTTTTGTCTAAGTTCTAAATTAGTAAGTTGCATTTAACCAACAATTAATCTTTTAATTAATTTGATCCTCCATTAAATTTTTAAATTTAATTTTTTACCTCCATTTTCTTCATCCCCCCTCTGTTACTTGCTTAAATAAATTTTTAGTTCTCATGCTACTTAGACCTAGGCTTTAAATTCAACTAGGCGCAACAAATGTTTCTAAGGGGAAATTTTATATATATTTTTAAAACTTTACTCATGCAACAAATATCTTAAAGATGACCAGGTCAAAATGAGATATTGTTTTCTAGGTACCTAGGTTCATTGACTCACCAGTGTTAAAACCGTGACGTGCCCTTCAAGACGCACTAAATTATCCAAGGGTGCCACTCGCCTGCATTCATGTTTCTTTTACACGATGTGCCCTTCAAGATGCACTACGTGCTTCAAGGGTGACATTTTCCTTTTGACTAATTTTGGTAGACTTCAAGCCCTTGGAGTCAATACTCCGTTAGGTGACCTTGTGAGAGACTAAGGTACTCTAAGGAATAAGGACCTTGCCTTATTGTGCGCCCTTTAGAATCTTCATGAGCGACTATCTCAGTCTGCCCTCAATACATCATGGATCTCTCGAACTAGGTAATCGTTAACCTACAGTTCGAGCCACGATGGGAGTGCTAGTAGGTTGTGGCAGGGCTGCTGCCACACCTATCCCTCAATATCTCTGGTTGTCGTGCATGAGTCATGACCCCTTTACTCCAAATGTGAGTCTGTTTAGCAAGATATCGTCAGCCTGCATCCATCAACAAACATGTTAGCGATCCATAAACAACATCATATTATATCAGTCATATGTCACATATGCAATAACATAAATATACAAACCATAAACAATCCACTCCCTGACTCGATCCAGAGCCCAAGGAGGTCCATCGATGCCATCGACATCCTCAATCTGTCAAGGGTCCTGCACACTCAGGAGAAGCCAACCAATAACACCTGTCTATACATAATAACATAACATAACATCATAAATCACAATCTCATCATCATAATCCATAAGCGAAGTAGTCACTCATATAATGAACCGGATCACTTGCACGCAAGTGTCCTAAAAGAATAAGTCACATCAAAAGTGCATGCAAGAGCGGGATGTTACATCAGATGAGAAAGATATTCCACCAGTGCAAAAATGTCTTAAGATCTTATCAGGAGAAAGATACAGCAGACAAATGTTTGATGAAAATGGACATCCGCTTTACCTTGCTAATTGTAACATGCTATCCTCCAGTAACTTGCAGTCCGGGTCAATTGTATTATGCCATGAATTGGATCTCTTTTATGACATGCGAGTGGTATGTGGTTGTTCAAAATGTAAAGAGTTGAAGAAGAACCCTTGACGTGTCATATTGTCTGATTATATTAATGATCGACTACCCAAAGTTGATGGTATAATACCTCCCATTGTGATCAATAATCTAATAGGTGATATAGAAAAGACAGGTAGGAACACTTCCATGTGTTCCTTTTGTGAAAAGTTGGAAGCTAGATCAACTATATTTCCTCCTAAATTGGCCAACCCATCTCCTTTTGTTGCGTCAACAAAGAGTTCTTATAGTGAGCCAAAGTATGATATCAATACTACCCAAAACATCACTATTAGGAGATAAAAAAAGTTGTATGAGCTAAGAGAAAAAATGTCCAAGTACACACAAAAGTCTGTTCAACTGTTGGAATGTAGTGATGACTTCCCTCTTCCTATCCATCTACAAAGTAAATACCAAACCAGTTACAACCAATCTTTGTATGGCGCTTGGCCATCGTTCATGCATGTGCATGATGTTGGAACCAAATTCTCTTTTTTTGGTAATAGTTATATGATTTCCAAGTCTAAAATAGATATTGCAAATCTTGGGTTGTTTATCCTTTCACATATATTTGTTCCTCCCAAACAATCAATGACACTTATGTCATTTTGTGGTCCTCTTTATAGTCGATCCGATTACTTGAATATTGTTAAATACAAACATAGCATTTTTGTGTATAGTATGTGCATGAATGGTTATGCTTATGGAAACTTTAACAGGAAAAACCTGCTATATATCGACGGTCGTCCACAAACTCATGGGAATATCGTAGGGTTCACAAATAGTTGTAGGGCCTCATTATTTAGTGAAAATTGTTTGTTTGAGGAACCCTCTAATGACAAAGAGTTCTTTATGAAAAGGAAGGCATCCAAATTTGTTTTTTATCATACAATACATAGTTTGTCTCCTAGTGAGGAGTTGTTAATAAACTATAACTTTCGTAGACCACGAAAAGCTCGTCAAAAATGCCTTGCATTGGGTCTACCTTTAGATGTCCCCTTGGGACGTAAGAAAAAGATGATTGAATAATTATATTTTTGTATTTTCAATGAAACTAATGTAAATGTATTGCTTACTTCGACAACAGTTTTATAAAATGTTTCGTTGTATGTTACAATCATTACAACAAATATGGGGACTAAGCTCCTTATAACTTCTACACATGGAATTTTCTTTATTTTATTTATTTAGTTTGTTTAATATTTTTAATATTTTTATATATTAATAATGAACCTTAGCCATTATAAGTTTTGCACACTAGGGATTGTATTAGGGCCGAATATGGCTCACATGTGAAAACTAATGTATTTGCCCTTAAATTTGATGCTTTATGGATTATTCATCATGCAAAGGGCCCTATAATATCAAATAGGCTCATAATGAGAATATGGAAAGCATCACTTATTTAAGGATCTCTTAGGATTAATTGTGGAAGATAGAAGATAGTTGTATATTATTTATTTGATAAGCCATATGTATTAATAAAATGATTTTGATTACATGATTACAAGAAATATGAGAATAAATATTAATAATTTTAGAATTTACATAGAACACTAATGTCATTGGATGCATGCACATTATGTAAAATTAATTTTTTTGGGAGAGAAAGTATCATATGTCCATGATATATAATGACTTTATGTCAAATTTCATATTGTCTTAAAAAAACATGGTGGTGGTTGGGACTGCATAAACCAACTAATTAAATTCATCATTTCCAAATCATTTGTCATTGTGTTTCATTTTTACAATATTTTTAAATAGTTTCCATAGAATCATCTTTGATGAAATTGCATGCATATATATATTTGATGAATTGCATGCATTTATAGATATATATTTTATTAATTCCAAATATATAAATTTTTTTTTATAAAAAATTTATTGTTTCCTATTATTTTAATATTTTTTCATGTAACATGTATTATAATTTAAAAATACATGTCTATGTTTTTGCAATAAAATTTTAACACAATCATTTTTAAAAAATTGACATTTTCGCCTACAAACTAAAAAAAAACATATTGACTCTATTAACAACATTTTTTTTTTTATATTATTAATATAAAGTGAGGTGCATTTTATAGTTTAATATGACACTTGGCATAAGTTATCCCAATATAATTATTGAAAAAAAAGAACATCCCCATATGGAAGATATTTGTACCATCACTACTCATAAATATAACAATTATAAATATAATCACAAACAATTATTATGATGTTATCAATAAAATAAATGAGAAAACAACATTTCATAAAAGTAATTTTCTTTGTCAATATGTTTAATCAACATACTGTATCTTGTTGGAAATTAAACAATTCAACTTGAAGATGAATTTAACATTATATGGCATTAATAGTTTAAGTTTTCACAATTGCAATCCAAAGTAAACGATTTCATAAAACCAAAGTTAAACATTTTATGACAACTCTAAATTCTAATGAGTGATACATCTTAAATTTAATTTAAAATCAGAGAAATCATTAGTGTACTTATTATACATTTTATAAATCAAACAACAACAACATCAACATGATTTGAAAAAACACAATATACATGTGTGATATACTATAGCGCACCAATGCTATTGAAATCCCAATAGAGCGGTTGTTACGTAAAAATGCATTGGGAAACAATTTAATTGACAAAGTACATATGGAAACCTCCACAATTAAAGGTTTATGGAGGAAAAAACAAAGGTCACTCTTCATTGCCACTAATAACTTAACGTATGGACTTGATCCTTTGCCACTTCCTCAATGCTCTGCTTTGCATCTCCTCCTCTGAGGGCTTCATGACTTTCTCCAAGATACCATCCCCATCATTCCTATATCCATAATATGAATTGGCGTCAATTCGCTTGTATATCACATACCTAAACCTCCTCGTATTCTCCTTGAGGGGACTTATCAAATAACTCTTTGGGGATGGGGAGGAATTGCGTAGCCTCGAAGTACCTATAACTAGGACCCTTTCATGTGGCAGTGAGCACATTAAATTCATTCCCTTCTAAGTCCATCATCTTGGCCCCTACTTTGGCATAATTGTTACACATCAAAATGTCACACTTAAGTTTCCCACCCTAAGTGTCACAAACTGACATATGCACCTTATTAAGTGTCGCATGCACTATCTCAAGTGTTGTATGCATTTTACTGAGTGTCACATTCACTTTGCTAATTGTCGCAACCCTCGACACCATGAAACACATTTGTCACAATCCCTAAGTCAATTTGGAAGAGAAAACCCACTATTTAAGGTCCAGAACCAGACCTTTTACTTGGAAAAATTGATAATTTCTGGGCATTCATGAAGGGTGGCGCTCTGCTACTCATGCTTAGGGGGCACTAGCACTCCCCTTCCTTGCTTAGGGAGCACCAATGGCACTCTATCTCTCACTTAAAGGGAGTGCCAATGTGGTTATAGGAATATATGGCGCATCCCGACTATTCTTAAGGGACAAATCTTAATGGGGGAAGTTTTTTTGGGTCGAATCCGATCCTATAGAACTATCTTAGGATCAAATCCCAACTCATGGAGCCATATCCTTAACCACTTCCCTTATTATCTCATGGTGGTTGAGACTCCCAATCCTATAAATTGTAGTCATTTCCATGGTGAAGGGAAGAGGAAATTATTGAAATATCATCATTCTGATCGTAAGAGATTC
>ML812795.1:14211-27846 GCA_009831015.1 Picea engelmannii
ATGTTATCAATAAAATAAATGAGAAAACAACATTTCATAAAAGTAATTTTCTTTGTCAATATGTTTAATCAACATACTGTATCTTGTTGGAAATTAAACAATTCAACTTGAAGATGAATTTAACATTATATGGCATTAATAGTTTAAGTTTTCACAATTGCAATCCAAAGTAAACGATTTCATAAAACCAAAGTTAAACATTTTATGACAACTCTAAATTCTAATGAGTGATACATCTTAAATTTAATTTAAAATCAGAGAAATCATTAGTGTACTTATTATACATTTTATAAATCAAACAACAACAACATCAACATGATTTGAAAAAACACAATATACATGTGTGATATACTATAGCGCACCAATGCTATTGAAATCCCAATAGAGCGGTTGTTACGTAAAAATGCATTGGGAAACAATTTAATTGACAAAGTACATATGGAAACCTCCACAATTAAAGGTTTATGGAGGAAAAAACAAAGGTCACTCTTCATTGCCACTAATAACTTAACGTATGGACTTGATCCTTTGCCACTTCCTCAATGCTCTGCTTTGCATCTCCTCCTCTGAGGGCTTCATGACTTTCTCCAAGATACCATCCCCATCATTCCTATATCCATAATATGAATTGGCGTCAATTCGCTTGTATATCACATACCTAAACCTCCTCGTATTCTCCTTGAGGGGACTTATCAAATAACTCTTTGGGGATGGGGAGGAATTGCGTAGCCTCGAAGTACCTATAACTAGGACCCTTTCATGTGGCAGTGAGCACATTAAATTCATTCCCTTCTAAGTCCATCATCTTGGCCCCTACTTTGGCATAATTGTTACACATCAAAATGTCACACTTAAGTTTCCCACCCTAAGTGTCACAAACTGACATATGCACCTTATTAAGTGTCGCATGCACTATCTCAAGTGTTGTATGCATTTTACTGAGTGTCACATTCACTTTGCTAATTGTCGCAACCCTCGACACCATGAAACACATTTGTCACAATCCCTAAGTCAATTTGGAAGAGAAAACCCACTATTTAAGGTCCAGAACCAGACCTTTTACTTGGAAAAATTGATAATTTCTGGGCATTCATGAAGGGTGGCGCTCTGCTACTCATGCTTAGGGGGCACTAGCACTCCCCTTCCTTGCTTAGGGAGCACCAATGGCACTCTATCTCTCACTTAAAGGGAGTGCCAATGTGGTTATAGGAATATATGGCGCATCCCGACTATTCTTAAGGGACAAATCTTAATGGGGGAAGTTTTTTTGGGTCGAATCCGATCCTATAGAACTATCTTAGGATCAAATCCCAACTCATGGAGCCATATCCTTAACCACTTCCCTTATTATCTCATGGTGGTTGAGACTCCCAATCCTATAAATTGTAGTCATTTCCATGGTGAAGGGAAGAGGAAATTATTGAAATATCATCATTCTGATCGTAAGAGATTCGTGCAAGGGGATGGATGAGGAGATATTGGATAAGTTACTGCATTGTCAAACACAATTTATAGGTAATTTCCATTGGCTTTCCAACTAATATAAGCTTGGCCTATTCCCTTAAATTTCATGTGTTCTACATTTGCTTGTCTTTTGTTGTTTTAATCTTCATAGATAGATCTACTTTATCTAATCATATAGAGTATGAGGAAGAATTCCTTTGCTGGTCTTTGCGAAACTTCATTTGCGTTGATGAAATTGGAGATGAAGCCCAAGGATTGAAGCAACGACGATGGACATCGAAATAAGGTACACCACATTATTCTTCTCTCTTGCTTGATTGGTTGAGTTAGATTTAAAGGGAAAGTAGCAACCATTTGTTTCATTCTGTCTTTGGACCAAAGAAGGGGTCTTGGTCCAAAGGAGGGCTTGTACCTGTCCACAGGGTAAGATGTCTCATAACAAAAAAAAGAAACCGTATTAGGGAATGGAATTTGACTAGTCTTTCCTTTGGTTCATCTTATCCTTGCTTGTGATTAGATCTTGCTTGTTTGATGCTTGATTCTTATTTATTTCCCCTTCCCTCTTCTTGATTGAAGATTTTACAGAGTCATTTATTGAGTCTCTGCTGAGTTTTATCTTTTGGAATCCATTGTTAAGATTTTCGAGGACCAACACTCCCCTGTAGTTGATACCATGGCGCCACTGACTTGACTGGTGCTCCCCCTTAGCCTTCTAGGGAGCGCCATAATTCTCTATTCCTTTGGTAACATGGATGTCAATATCTTATTTTAGGTGGATTTGTGAAGTTCTTCCCTACTTTTCTCAATCTGTCGTTATGAGGATTTTATCCTAGAGTCTCCTAGATTTTCTTTGACTTTGTTTTGATTGAGAAATTGACATTTATTACTCATTTCATTTTCTTCTTTGAGTTTGTAAATTTCTCCTAGTTGTGAAATTGTATGGTTCCCTTGGGTTAAAAATATCCCTTGGTCCATCTTACCTTTCAGTTGTATGATCTTTGTCTCACAAAGTTTTCATATTGCTTGATTGTTTAGGAGTTTTCATCAACTAGAGTTTTCAAATGTTGTTTTGTACTGATCCCTTTTTTTCTTTGTTGAAACAAATCGCTTTTTGAATGATTAGGACTCTCTTGTTTACGATAACCCAACCTTGAATATTGATTCTTGCTACTCATTTTTGAGGATTTTCAAGAGTGTTTGTCTTCTTCCTCTTTTACATCTTCGAGTTCTTGATTGAACAAGTTATCTCATACTTTATTTCTTTCAGTTCTCATCAGTTTTTTGAATGCACTTTGTTTGATTTCCTTTTGTCCTTGTATTTATTTGTGTCAAACATTGATCCCTTTCATTTCACTTGAAAGTTAAGAAGTAGAAAATTTTGCATATCTCATTGCATACAAATCGAACAAAGAAGTTTTTTCATTCTTTAGGAAATTTGTTTTGGTACATGTTTGGAAAAGACCTAATTTTCATATGCATTTGTATTTTAGAAACATTTGCTTGGTAGTTTGGCATCATCTTGCTCCCAGAGATTAAAAGTTGCATACTTTTGAGTACTTTCTTGTGTTAAGAAGAATGTAACTTTTCTCCTTCCCGTACATAGAATTCATCGAAGAGAAAGAATTACATCTCATTATATTTCATTCTATTGGAGTCGAATCTCACACATCATTAGTTTCATTAATGTGAACCTTCTGAGTAAAAATCCATTAAAATCAACCACGCGCTAATAAAATCAAATAAATATTGTTTGTTTTTTAGCATACCAAAAGTAGCACATGATTCAGGTCTTTGGACTAGCAAAAGTGAATAAAGTGTCCAAGACCACTAAACATATTGTAGAACACTAAAGAGTGAAACAAATCCATTTTTTGTATAAGCATATCTAGGAACCCCCTCTAACACAAGGGATAAACATGAGGTCATGTGTAGAAGAGCAACAAAGATTACCCCTCCAAATCTTGACCAATCGTAGTGGAAAGAGCGTATATTGGGGGTTTTTCTTGAAGTGTCACTGGTTTCATTTGGTCTCGGTGCTTTGTGAATCTTGAATCCGTTCGAGGTCCTAAGGAGTTTTATCAGTCCACTTGTTTTCATTCCTGTAGAAAAATTTTGGACATTGATATCCTTCCCATACGTTCGGTCCTGACTATCGAATGTACCCTCCCGGAGGATGACTGCGAGTTGGTAACCTTATAAGTGGTCTTTCCTAAGTATCTACAGAGGTGACTATGGGGGGGTTCCCACAATACCTAGGGAAGATGTCGTATCACACTTTTAGTACCCTTGGAGGGTGATCCTGTGAAATCAAGGGTTACTTTCACAGAGAATGGCTGTTACATGGAGGTCAGGGTAACTGCTTCTCATTTATTTGTTGGTGGCTTGACATCCCATCTTTGAAAGATCCTTGAACCTACATTTACTTGGTTGATTGATTTTAGTTTTCTTAGGAGTGTGTTTCTTTGACATTCGTAGTCGGCCTTAGGATCAAATATTTTACAGTATACAAGATATGGATCCTAATGTTTAGGAACCTCAACATAAGGTTTCTTATGAAGGAATGATCAAAGATCAAACTTATGAGATCGAGAGGGTAGCTCCTAGAAGTGGCCAACACGTAGAAGAACCAGTCACAACCTTCATAGAAAGCCTTGCATCTTACGTGAATCCTCTCTTTACTGATCCACTCGACCTACCACTCATTGATCCACCATCCATGAGATATTTTGATGCCTATTATTCTTATAATTTTCCACCCGGTTCAACCACTACACAATCTTTTGGCTTGAACCCATCGTCATTTGGTTTTCTTGAAGGACTTGGGAATTTATCTTTATCCACAACTCCTATAGTTGATACCGCTAATGCTTCTTCTTTACTGAAAACATTGGTGACCTAGGTAACCCCGACACAACCACTTGCAAATACATCTCCCTTCGCACATGGGTTAGGTAATATTCATGTTTCAGTATTTCCACACATGCTCACACCAAGTGCTTTACTTGGTCATCCCATCGGTCAGATGGTGAATATTCAATTCGTTCACACAACCACAGTTACACAAGCTACTCAGCCTCCATCTCAACCCTTACAGATGAATACACCCTACATTGGAGGTCGATCTTCAATTGAAGGCCAACCTTTAGGTGGGGGGTAACCTTCAGCTGGAGGGAAATTTTTTACTGGGGGGAAACCTATGTGGTTGTAACATCAACAAACCTGGGGGGAAGCCACTCTTGTAAGTCCTTCTATCCCTATTTCCACTAGCCTGTATCCTAGACAACCATATCTAGGAGTTGTTAATCCTTTGTGGGGTCAACCCAATCCGACAGGAATTCCTCAGTAAGGAAATTTTCCCTATCAATCCGTAAACCCCATGATTCCAAAACAACAATCCATTCAAACACTGTATATGGTAGGTCCATTCAACCAACCACAATACATGGGGGGATCATCAGGTCAATCTCAGTATGTAGGAGATCCATCTATTCATTCACAATAAATGGGTGGACAACTAGGAAAATCACCATACATGGGTGGACAATCATGACAACCACCTTACATGGGTGAAAAACCTGGGCAGTCATCGTACACGGGGGGACCTTCAGGTCAAGCACCATATATGGGAGGACCATACAATTTTTCCATCTCACGACTACCTGGATATGGTTCTACTAGTGTTCCCATGCCACATGGTTACCACCAGTATCCACACAATAACTAACAACTTCCATTTTTTGCTATGTTAGATCATCTAGATTTGTCACATTTGACAAATGATCCCATTCAACATGCCCCATTTTGGCCCTCCATCCCTGCCAAATTACCATTCGACATCCTGAAATTCAACGAAAAACCTGGGGAAGATCCTAACAATCATGTTATGACTTTCCATTTATGGTGTTCTTCAAACTCTTTGATGGATGACTCCATTCGTCTGAGGCCTTTTCAGAGAAAACTTATAGGTGCAAAAACCAAATTGTATATTGAGCTACCGCATAACTCCTTTGTTGACTTTAAATCTCTTTCCATGGATTTCCTAATGCATTTCTAGTTGCATATACGGTATGAGACTAGTACAAATATTTTGACCTTACTTCAACAATTGATCCATGATATTTTCGTCAGGTGACTTATTAAAGAATAGTATTAAATGATAATAAACTAAAGTACACCATAAAGAAGGAAAATCTCAAAAAGAAAGAGACATAATCATGCAATATGAACACACAGAACTTGATAGCAGAGTTTGTCCCTGGTGGACTATGTCTCTGGGTCTTGTTCTCAAATGGGTAGGTATTTTTATTAACTCCACAAAAGAATTGGGAAAAATACATTATACCTCATTCTGGAGTTAAGATACAAAATATTTTCTCAAATTAGAAAACTAACATCACCACTGGGTTCGTGGCGTCAAATTACCTAAAACTGTCTGTCTGCACGCCCCGATCCGAGTCTAACACTTTCAGGCCCAAGAGACACCCCTACCTCGGTTTCCATGCCCTACCTTTGCAATAAATGACTGAGAAAACTCTCAAAATGCATGCCCCTATCTCGAAAACTGTGCCAAAATCTGTATGGGCGCGCTTGGTTCTCCCCCGTCCCATACACTGGCGGAAATCCCCCTTCTTATACAAAAATACAGGTAGTTTAGCATTAAAGAGTCTATTGGCGCGCTGGTTGGTGGTGGCTATTTTAAGTCATAGGTCGTTGGGGAGGTTCTGGGGTCTAATCCTACATACCCTCATTTCTTTTGGCATTTCGTTATAAAAGTTGGCAGATGGCTAAACTTAGCGGACAGTTGGCAGAGCTTCTGATAGGATGCCATATATGGTGACTGGTTATTTGGTGGAATATGAAATATGTGGCGGATATGTTGTGGTTGCATGGTTTAATATAGAAACAAGAGCTGGGATGAGGGCCTAGCCCTTTTCTTCCCCCATATGAAACATTATTAAACTTTAAATAAAATTTGGGCCATATTACAAACAAGAACTATATCGTGGCATATTGGTTAGCGCAGAGGTTGTAAGTCCTTTGGGCTAGGAGGTTACGGGTTCAAATCCTGTGGAGTCATATACAATTTGTCACATTCCAACCACTGGAGAGGTGCCATGTGGCAGCCCACGACTAGGCCACGCGACACCATATCATTTGCCCAATAAAATGCCACTTGTCACAACTTAATTCGCCAACGTGTCTGCCATCATACTTGTACGACCTTGCCACTTCATCCCATGCCAACTCAACACTATGCCATGTCATCTGTATGGATGTGCCACGTGTCACCCTTGCAGTGGTGCCACGTGTCACCTTGACCTTTTGACTTTTGACCAAGTTTGACCTGAAATTTGACTGCTTATATTTTTTGATTTGTAACTCTATTTGACGAGCCGTTTGCACCGTTAGAAATATTGCGACGCGCTCTTCGTGATCATGCCATTTTAACTGAGTTTTGGAAATTTTAATTTTTGCCCTTTCTCTATCTGCTGAAGCCATTCTGAGAGTTCTAAGTTGCCTCTGTGCATTCTGATTTGTTCTTAGCCGTATATGGATCCTTTTTGGATCACGCCTTCCCATTGAGAGATTTTTGGACCACCAAAAGCTTTCATCAATCAACAGGCAAGTGAGGGAAGAGTCCCCTCACTTTGTCCTTCTCAATCCGATTTTCCTTTCTTGGATGTGTGCCCTTTAAGCCTACTCAAATATTATCAACATCACCATTGCGTGAAGTCCTCGTCCTTCTGTCCAGGATGATATCTTCTTGTAACTCATCAAAGTACTTAGGTGAAAACTCATCAACTGAAGGTATTGAAACTTCCTTATCCTGATCCATGATCATGGGAGGCTCAAAAAGTTTCAAGTTCTCTACGTTCACAACAGAGTAAATCTGCATATAAGGTGGAATATCTAAATGAAAATCATTAGTGTCGCTTTTCTCCAAGATAGTGAAGGGTCCATATCGGATAGGCCTGAGTTTATTTCCTTCACCCTTCAATCGTTCCTTGCTGATGTGAAGCCATACCCGGTCTCCAACTTGGAACTAATGATCAACCCTGTGCTTCTCATGCCGAGCTTTATACTGTGCTTGACTCTTCTCCAACTGTTCCCTGACTCCCCGGTGTATCTACTGAATCCTCTGTATGAACTTGTGGGCTCTATCCTCTGTTCGTTCTTTATTCACATCGACATCTCTCCTATACCTCAAGTCCAAAGGAACCTTTGGTAGGTTTCCAAAACATGTCTCAAAAGGTGAACTCTGGGTGGATGAATGTAAATATCGGTTATAAGCATGATGTACATAAGGCATATGCTCATCCCATAACTTAGGATGTTTTCTGCAGTAGCCTCGAAGCAAAAGTACCACTGTTCTATTTACCACCACTGTCTGTCCGTCAGTCTGTGGATGGAAAGCAGTGCTCCTCTTCAATTTGGTGTCCATCATTCTCCACAAGCTAGTCCAAAAATCCCCAAGGAATCGAGTGTCTCGATCCAAGACAATGGACGTGGGTAACCCAAAGTGAACCCAAACATGCTAAAAGAATAGATTAGCAGTCTTCTCAACATTGATCTTCTTTTTACATGGCATCAAGATACACATCTTGTTGAACCTATTCGCTACGACATACAAATAATCATGACCCCCTTTGGTCATTGGTAAACTTCCTAAAAAATCCATAGAAATGCTTTCCCATGGATGGGATGGAAAAGGAAGTGGTGAGTATAGCCCCAATTTTCTATTAGTGGGCTTACAAGTAGAACACATCACATACCCCTTTACATATTTAGTTACAATTTCTTTCATTTGAGGCTAGTAACAAAACCTCTGCAAATGAGCCATAGTTTTCCCTACACTAAAATGCCCAGACACAAGAGAAGTATGAGCTTCTCGTATTACATGGACTCGTTCACTTGTAGGAATACATAGATTCCCAAGATGATAAAGTAGTTTCCCCTGCAAACAATAGTCCTCTACATGTGCACCATGGGTTAACTTCTCATATACTTCTTTAAAATCTTCATCGATGGCATATTGCTCTACATAGCTATCATGACATAAAGAAGTATTGTTCAAAATAATAGAAGCAACAATAGGAGGTATAGAAAGCATATCGACTACCTTATTACTTGTACCCTTCTTGTACTTGATTACCAAATGAAATTTTTGTAGAAAACCCATCCATCTGTAGTGTAGAGATTGTTGCAGTTTGGTCTGTGCTTGAAGATACTTTAAGGGCTGGTGATCTGTATCTATAATTGTTTCCTTCCCTAACAAGTAGTGCTTCAATTTCTTTATGATTTGGACTAATGCATACAACACTTTATCATATGTAGGATAGTTAACAACAACTTGGTTAAAAGTCTCAGAGTGGTAACATATAGGCTTACGATATTGCATCAATACTACACCCATGGCGTATCTGCATGAATCTATCTCGATCTCAAAAGGTTGTTGAAGATTCGACAATGATAATACTGGTGTGGTACTGATATTCTCCTTAAAAGTGTCAAAATATTTTTGTTGCTTTCCTTCCCACTGAAAAATGTTCTTCACACTGGTTAAGGCATGCAAAGGAGCTGCTATAAAGGAGAAGTTGGGAATGAATCTCCTCCAATACTGGACTGCACCCAAGAAGCTCTAGATCTTGGTTACACTTTTTGGCTCAGGCCATTTTACAATTACTTCAATTTTAGAAGGATCAATCTTCAATTGTCCTCCTCCCACGATATGACCTAAGTATACAAGTGAAGTCTTGCCAAATTCACTTTTAGACATTTTTACATACAACTTTTCCCTCTGTAAAGTATCCAATACTTGCTTCACATGCCTTACATGTTCATCCCAAGTCCCACTAGAAATAAGAATGTCATCTAAATATACAATCACAAAGTCATACAAGAAAGGCCTGAATACATCATTCATCACATGCATGGAAGTTGTCGGAGCATTACAAAGCCCGAACGACATAACTAACCACTGAAACAATCCTTGTTTGGTTTTAAAGGTAGTCTTCCATGCATCATGTTCTGCGACCCTGATTTGATGGTATCCACTACGCAAATCCAACTTAGTGAAATAAACAAAATTCTTCAACTGATCAAGTAAATCATCTATACGAGAAAGAGGGTATTGATTTTTCACTGTGATTTTATTCAAAGCTTGGTAATCGACACACATTCTCCATGTGCCATCCTTCTTTGGCACCATCACGATTAGAGAACCACAAGGAGATGAACTAGGCATGATGACCCCCTGATCCATTAAGCCCTGTACATGCTTCTTGATCTCTGTCATCTCCACAACTGACATCCTGTACATGCCCACATTAGGAAGCAAAGAATCCTGCTGAAGATGTATCTCATGTTGGATTTCCCTCTTAGGAGGTAATCCATTTGATTCCTGAAAAATATCATCGTACTTAGAAACAATATCAATTAATTCCTTTTTATGAGATGGATCACACCCTTGGAAAGTGTCGGATGTCCCGACATCTTTCTCTTTTACGACCATGAGTACATATCTCTTATTAGTGGTTATGAGTCTTTTCATTTTCCCTGCACTAACAAGTGTGGTATTTACCCTCATGCTATGAGCTCTAACAATATATTCCACTCCCCCTTTAGTAAGGTGGCATTTGTTCTCATGAAGAAAGAAGACTGATTTTCTATCATAAATATAAGGACTCCCCAACACTATGCCACATATATCAAGTGGTACAACATCCAAATCCAGTTCATCAATCAACTTTGAAGTAATATAAAATCTGATCCTACATTGTTTGGTGACATTAAGTTTTGCTTGATCACATACCCAACCAAGAGGATAAGGCTTTGGATGTGGTTTCATTACAAGACCCATCTTCTTGACAAGTGCTTCATATATTAAGTTTACTTGGGAACCCGGATCAAATAATGTATTTATCTTAGTATGTTTAGATACAACTTGTATATGAAATAACTCATTCCTCTTTCTTTCATCAATATGAGATTCATCACCTGAACTTGAACTAGAATGAAGAGAATCTTTACCTTGTACTCCAGCCGCTGTGAATTTTCCTTCATCTCCTGATTCAAAACCAAGATCTTGCTGCACTGTAGAAATGGTCTTTGTCTTCCCCTTTCCACCGAACTGTTTCGGTTTCTTTTCTGGATGCAGTTTTCAACAATGTTCTTCATCGTGACTGCTCTTCTTGCAATGAGTGCAAGATGGTTTTGCTCCTTCTCTCGTCACTGTAGCGGTCTTCTTGTACTTCCATTTGAACCTCTTGAAAGTCTTTTGTGGGAAAATGGAAGGTTTCTTTGTGGGATCTTCTTGAACATTTTCCCCCTGTTCTCAAGGTGAGTGGCTTGCCCACAAACTTCGCCAAGACTAGTGGGGTTAAATAAGAGAAACATATGATGAATATAACTGTGAAGTGCACCAATATACTTCATTAAAGTTTCATAAGAATCCAAAGGAATGTTCAGTGTAAGAGATTTCTTCCTAAATTCTTCTGTGAAACTTTGTACAATCTGACCTTTACTATGTCTCAAAGTTTGCCATTCCATCATTTCTTTATGTAAATTCCCTAATGGATATAACTGCTTCCTTATCTCTGATTTAAATTCCGACCACGAGGAAATAAAATTACCACACTTACTCCTATCATGTAGCTTGCTCTCCCACCATATGAGAGCGGTGCCTTCCAACCGAAGAGAAGCCCGTTGCACTTTAACTTCCTCTTCGCCAATGTGCTGAACACGACAATATACTTCAACCTGTCGGATCCAATTATCTAGTTTTTCAGGATTAACATCTCCATTAAACATAGGTAAAACAAACTTTACATCAAGATTTAATAATGGTTTCTTAAAAGAGGCTTTATGGATAGAATGATGAGAGCACTCAGAGGAAGAAGAACTAGAACTTAAAGGTGAAGATGGAGGCTCAGGAGGATCTCCTCCAGCCCCTTGGTTTATCGAAGCATCATCATTGGGTGGTGCTTCCTTTTTATTGCCTTTCTTCTTCATCCTCTTCTCATAATCTCCATACATTTGTTCGACCATTTTTGACATGCGATAAATGACCATGTGAAAGTTTTTCTCCTGTTCATCATGCTTGTCCTCTTCTACCATCTTCTTCCTTCGGGATGCATGAAAAAATTTGGGATTGAACGTCTTAAGAGTTCCTTCACCCTGCTTATGCTTGGCCCTAGTAAGCATTCATACTAAAAAATTCAAGTCAAAGATGACTGCTCTGATACCAACATGATCCGAGATCTTTTCGTCAGGTGACTTATTAAAGAATCGTATTAAATGAGCATAAACTAAAGTACACCATAAAGAAGGAAAAAATAAAAAAGAAAGAGACATAATAATATAATATGAACACAAAGAACTTGATAATGGAGTTCGTCCCTGGTGGACTACGTCTCTGGGTCCTGCTCTCAAATGGGTAGGTCTTTTTATTAACTCCACAAAATAATTGGGCAAAATACGTAAGTATACCTCATTCTGGAGTTAAGATACAAAATCTTTGCTCATATAAGGAAACTAACATCACCACTACGTTTGTGGCATCTAATTACCTAAAAATGACTGTCTCCATGCCTCGATCTGAGTCTGACACTTTCAGGCCCAAGAGACACACCTGCCTCGATTTTTGTGCACTGTCTCTACAATAAATGACTGATAAAAATCTAGAAATGCGTGCCCTTGTCTCAAAAACTGTGCCAAAATCTGTACGAGTGCTCTTGGTTCTCCCCCATCCCATACACTGTTGGAAAGCCCCCTTCTTATACAAAAATATGGGCAGTTTAGCATTAAAGGGTCTGTTGGCGCATTGGTTGACAGTGGCTATTTTAAGTCATAGGTTGTTGGGGAGGTTCAGGGGTCGAATCCCACAGACCCCCATTTCTTCTGATATTTCATTATAATAGTTGGCAGATGGCTAAACTTGGCGGGCAGTTGGCGGAGCTCCTCGCGGGATGCCATATATGGCGGCTGGTTGTTTGGTGGAATATGCCATATGTGGAAAATATGTTGTGGTCACATGGTTTAATATAGAACCAAGGGTTGGGCCGAGGGACTAGCCCTTTTCTTCCCCCATATGAAACATTATTAAACTTTAAATAAAATCTGGGCCATATTACAAACAAGAACTATATTGTGGCATATTGCCTAGTGCAGAGGTTGTAAGTCCTTTGGGCTAGGAGGTTACGGGTTCGACTCCTGTGGAGTCATATAAATTTTGTCACATGCCAACCACTGGAGAGGTGCCACGTGGTAGCCCACGGCTGGGCCATGTGGCACCATATCATTTGCCCAATAAAATGCCACTTGTCACAACTTAATTCGCCCATATGTCTGCCATCAGACTTGTACTACCTTGCAACGTCATCCCATGCCAACTCAACACTCTGTCAAGTCATCTGTATGGACATGCCACATGTCACCCTTGCAGTGTTGCCACGTGTCACCTTGACCTTTTGACTTTTTGACCAAGTTTGACCTGAACTTTGACCGCTTATATCTTTTGATCCGTAAATCTATTTGACGAGCCGTCTGAGCTGTTTGAAATATTGCAATGTTCTCTTAGAGATCATGCCATTTTAACTGAGTTTTGAGATTTTTTTTTTTCCCTTTCTCTGTCTGCTGAAGCCATTCTGAGCGTTCTGAGTTTCCTCTGTGTATTCTGAGTTGTTCTTAGCCTTCTCTGGATCCTTTTTGGATCAACAATCCTTTTCCACCCACATATCTGATCATATTCATGAGTGGAGGAAACAAAGATGGTTGATTAAAGATCCAATTCTAGACCAACTCCTCATGAATTGGTTTACAAAATCACTATTGCCACTCATCACCCGTGATGTTGCTATGTGAAGTGCTATTATTAAGGAGCAGGATATTAGTCGTGCTCAATATTTTTACTTGGTATATTCCCAGCTCAACATGCTTTATGATCTGATCCCTCATGCTCCTCGTTCGTCGAATGATCCGATAAGACCTACTCCATAACTAGGTTTTGTTTTGAACACCAAAACTACTTCCTGTTGAAATAATGTAACTGCGAAGAGCATTCTTATTATTTTTGTTATTGGATTAAATCCCCATTGTGGATTAATCATGTCATTATTATTATTTTTATTATTAGGTTAATCCCCATTGAGGATTAACTAAGTCGGTAATTGT